>KZ308212.1:964882-1173328 GCA_000376725.2 Ladona fulva | reverse complement strand
TGTCAAAATTTCAGACAGATTAATCAAGTAGTTTTGTTTTGATAGAAATGAAAGAATGGTACTTCTAGTGGCCACTAAGATAAAACCCCTATCAAAATTTCATTCAAAATTCAGAATAAAAAACAATGATATTTGATTCAGAGAAGAGCAAAGATGCTCTTAAGGAAAACAAGCCCTAAGTTATTTAGATTAAAGGGAAAGTAAAACAAGAGGGATGAGATGGATTGCTCCTACTTTGAGCAAATCAGATATAACAAAGTAGCAACTGTTATTATAAAAGATAAAAATGAGGTATATAGTTGCTATATAGTACATAGTTGCTATACTTGAACTTAATTCTACTGAAATAGATAATCTATTTTTGTTATTCAGAGAAGAAACATCAAAAAAATTATCTAACAAAGCTGAAAAAGAATTGATTAATTGACCTTGAATATTTTATTAAAATCAATGATTCTGAAAAATTATATATGCAGAAAGTTTGTTCATAAATTATATTAAAATAATTGAGTTTTCCCTAAAGAAAGATCTCTTATAAAGATGACCACAAGGAAAAGTGGCAGAATCTTAATTAAATACACTTTTTTACCACCCTCCCAAATCTTCCTTTCAGGTATTTTATGGCATGAATGAAGATGTGAACTTTCATTTTTTTTAAATGACAGTAAAATAACTCTTATTGACAAGGATATTCTAGAGATCAATTGATTCAATCATATCATTGAGAGATGAGCCAGAAGAAGTGACTTACAATTTTCTTTCAAAGATAATTTGGTCATGAGTTTACATGGAGATTGTTTTAATTGAGAATGACCTTAAACAATGTTTTAATAAACAATGGGAAATAAAACTATGACTTCGTTATAAATATTGTAGTAATATCTCATTATAAAAGCAATGAGACTTCTTGGATCACTAAGAAACTATCTTGGTATATTAGTCCACATTATGTTTTTTTTTCGTGTGCAGAGGACGGCCTAGGAAGAAGTATTTGGACGAGATTCAGAAGAGGATAGGATGCAGCAACTATGTGACATTGAAGCGATCAGCAAGTAAAAGAGATGAATGGTAGCATCAACAAAGTACCAGCCTTTAGATATATGATATGATGAGGTATACATTAGTGTACAATTTAATTACTGTTAAGTATGTTCTTACATTTTGGCAAGTTTATACTTGATCAGTCAACTCAGTTGAAATAGAAGAGCATATTAGTCTGGATATATTTTTATACTTAGTTGGAAAATGTCACATAAAAAAAGTTTGCACCACATTAACATCTGTGTTCTTTTGAAACCTATGCCAAGCATTGAGACTTACCACAAGTTGTCTAAATCTTATAGTAATGATCGCTTATCTGTAAATCCATTTTTGAATGACACAAAAGAATTTCAGAGGGGAATCCAAGGAAAGATGATAACTGCCCCAGTTTTCAAACAAATCATTGACCAAAAAAATGAGAGACAGAACAAGAGTGTGACTGGACTGAAGATTTAGTTTACCAGGGTGAATAACGAAATGTAGAATGTAGATAGAGAGAGTGTTTGAAAAACTTAATATAAACAATGTTAATGCAAAAATGTTTCATTGGATACCAGTGATTTAAATATTGCTATTACAACTTTTTACACCCCCTGCTATGCACCATTGGCGGTTTGCAGGGCTTAAATGTAAATGTAAGTAGTAGTAGTTTTTAAAAGTGCTTTGACAGCTAAGATCATTCCACATGTGAGCTCCCACCAGGAATCAAACCTGGAACTTTTCCAAAGGAAATGAAGTCTAACACACTACCCACATGGCTAACTGTAAGGCTGCTATTACTGTTAATCAGGCAAAGATAGTTCTGTATGATTCAGAAACAAAGCAACAATCCATCCATTAGAAATCATCATTTTCCCCATGAGTGAAGAAAGCATGCATGAGTCTTTCTAAGATAACAGGGTTTTCTTTGATATCCGAGGCATCACCAATGTAGAATAGGCTACAAGTAGTTGAACAGTAAATCAACAATAAAAAGAACAATCAACAATAAAAAAGAAGTTTTGGAAAAATTGCATGAACAAGTAAAAAGGAAATGATCTGAGTTGTAGAAGAACTGGTGAATTTTGTATCAAGAGAGTGCACCTGCCCCAATGGCTAACCAATGAAGCAATATTTTATCAGTAAAAGCATCATTATTCTATATACTATAGTCATGAGCAATTTTTCAATATTTTCTATCCCCTAAAATAAAGTCAATGCTAAGAGGGAATCAATCATTCTCAAAAGGTCACACAGGTGCAAGAAATATGGAGATAATAAGAGCCTGCCTGTAGCCTAGTGGAGAATGAACTGCAACAATATAGGCTTTTGTGGATTCATAAAGGTCCTTTAAAGGAGCTCATCACCAAAAATACTCAATTTCTAAATAGATGAAGTCATAACATTACAGTTGATATTAGATTAAGAATACATAGGCATTTGTATGTTTCTCAATTAATAGTAAACAATTCCAAGTATTTTTAATTAGAGCATTCTGAGCTATTAGTATATCACCTTTTCATGAATTTCCATGTGGTAAGATGCTAACCGACTATTTTCTCTAGAAAGTCTCTCCACAGCACCCTTGAGCTTATCAATGTAAGCATTCACAGCAGCAGTATCACTCCAAGTCACAACACCTTCCTCATGCACAAGTCGAGAGAGTTCCAATGCTGCTTCTAGCATCATTGGTCGCTGAGATGGGATCATTTTGTCACCAATGGTATTATGAAAATTGGCAACCTTAAAAAAAATAATAATAATAAGCCATACTAAGAGCAACATCCATAGTCATTTTCATTTCAAAGAAAGCCAGAATATGAAAATAGATTGCTAACTTTGTTTCTAAATTATAAAATTACTATATGTAATTTTTAGATAAAAGATAGTTTTCAAGTAATTGAAGAGAAAAAAGTTATATATTTGTAGAAATGCTAATTACGAAAATGGATTAAGAATATTTATGATATAATAATATAATATAGAGAGAGACCTCCTCCATCAGTCTAATCTCAAGGCAATAGATTATATTAGGTACATGTCACTTAGCAGTGTTTCTCATTGTAGCAAACTCAAATTGTAAACATATCATATGTCAGGCTATTAAGTGGCAGTGCAATATTTGGTAGGCTGGTAATTGTAGTCTTGGAGAAAACATACTGCCACTCTCTGCTGCTGAAAAAAAATTCAATATTCTTTCCTAACTGACCAATTGAGAGAAATTGCTTCATAATACAAGGGCTGTACGATAAGTACCCGTGTTTAGCGACTGATGACACCACTGATGCAAAATGTGTATGCCATAATTTAACGCCATCTTTAAATATATGACTGTCAAAATTTCAGACAGATTAATCAAGTAGTTTTGTTTTGATAGCCAATGAAAGTAGTCAAGTTTGTGTTTGATTGCCACCATGGAAAAAGAGCAATATCGATCAGTGATTCAATTTCTTTTTTTGGATGGGAAGACGTGTGAGGAAATCAAGGTGAAGTTGTATGCTGTTTATAAGGACCATGCACCTTCGATGACTATCATCAGATACTGGTTTAATGAATTCAAGCGTGGCCGAACATCCGTTTTTGATGAAGAGCGCCCATGCCGTCCGATTGAGGCGACTACGGAGGATGTGGTTAACAAAGTCGATGATATCGTGCTAGCAGATCACTGTGTGAAGATCAGACAGATTGCGGACATTGTAAAGATCTCAATTGAATGCACACAAAGTATCCTATACGAAAAGTTGGGCATGAGAAAGCTATCTGCGAGATTGATCCACGTTTGCTCACAGTGGAGCAAAAATGCAATTGCATGACAACTTCGGAGCACCGTTTGGACATGTTTAAGCACAATCTAAAAGAGTTTCTACAGCGTTTCATGACAGTTGACAAAACATGGATCCATTACTACATGCCTGCTGGTGAACCTGCTCCAAAGAAGGCAAAAACGGTTCCATCAGCCAGAAAAGTCATGGCTACTGTTTGTTGGGATTTGCGAGGTTTCATCTTCACCGACTATTCAGAGAAGGGAAGGACAACCACAGGGCAGTACTATGCTGATTTATTGGACTGATACAATGCTGAATTGAGGAAAAAACGGCCCCATTTGGTAAAGAAAAAAGTGCTTTTCTATCATGACAACACACCAGCTCACTCATCTGCAATCGCCATCACAAAACTGGTCGAATTACAGTACGAATTGCTACCTCATCCACCCTATTCTCCAGATTTGGCCCCATGTGATTTCTTTTTGTTTGCAAACACGAAAAAATGGCTTGGGGGAAAGCGATTCATGTCAAACATGGAAGACATCCCCACAACAGAGGCCTATTTTGCAAAGTTCTACTAAACGTATTTTTTGGATGGCTTGAAAAGGTTAGAATATCGCTGGACTAAATGTATTGAGTTGAAAGGAAACTATATTGAGAAATATATTTAAAAGAAGTTTAAAAAATGCATTTTCTTGCATAACACAGGTACTTATCAAACAGCCCTCATGGAGTAAGAATTATGAGAATGAATTAACCAAGGAAAAAGATCTCTTAGTCTGAAAAGCTGACCATTCTGAATACACCCCCTGCCATACACCAGTGGCTGCTTGCGAGGACTTACAAATCTAAATCTGTCCCTTGTGTTTCAAGACAACACCTTTGAAAAAAATATCACATAGGATAGATTAGGAATGGAATAAATGCATTGCCTGCCTTACACCACCTGCCATACATCACCTTCTTATAAAACAAATCTATATACACTGCCTGCCATACACCACCGGCAGTTTGCTGTGATATACAAGTTCAAAACTATCCCTTGTGTTTCAAGACAACACCTTATTGGGAAATATTGTATTGGGTATTTTAGGTAAGGTAATCATCAACCCGCTGCCATGCACAACAGGCATTTGCGGCCTCTTAAAAATCTAAGTATATCTGTATATCCCTTGAGTTTCAAGAATATAACTTATTGGGAAATACTATATATGGTAGATTAGGATTTAGGAAACTGCAAAAAGAAATTTCTGAAAATCTGAGCAATGTACATACGAGTACGAAAAGTACTCTTTTAGGGGCTTTCTAGAATCGAACCTATAGTATCCTGCAGAGAAATCTCATTAATTCCATTTTCTGATACTCGGGGTTTTCACAAGAAAAAAACTGCCAGGTCCATGATGCCTTTCACTTAGCACCAAATGATAAAAAAATAACCATCAAAAACCACAATTCAGAAAAAGTGAAGGTTTGGGGCCTTCTAGGATCAAACCCATGATACCTAGGAGCGATGTTATAATTACTCCTTAGCAAGCGGGTCGGTTTCTTCACACAAAATATTGCCTAACTATCACTAGTGTTTTAAGGCGAAATCACATCAGCAAGTAGCTTAAAATATTATCCAATTTTCCTGTACATTTCTTATGGAGAAATATTTAATCTGCCTTGGCATCGAACCAAGAATTAATTTAGGAGTTGTTAGGATTGAATATGAAATACAGCCACAAATACTCTTCATATGCTGAATTTTAGCAATTTCTCTTTTCGATAAATGCCCCGAAAAATAAATTGAAAAACATGCCCTGTATATAGTTCTAGTACATGCATGCATGCCCTGCATATCTAGTTCTGTATATCTAGCTTCCTAGCATTGAATCTAGGGCCACTAGGGCAAACATTTTATGGCATGCGATAGAAATCTATATCTTCTAACGATACTGTGAATTTCAACATTCTACCTTAATGGTAAATACCCTAAACAAATTTTTGAAAAGGCACTCAATGTATTTAAACAGGAAAATCACCTTTTTTGCGGCCTCCTAGAATCAAACCCATGATATCTGAGATTGATGTCTCCATTTTTCCTTAGTGACAAACTCAGGGTCTTTTTGCAAAAAAATCACGGGTCCCAAACCTAGAGGATAAACGAAAAGCCTCTCTGACACGGTGATTTTTTTGCGAAAAGACCTCAAGTTTGTCACTGTTTGTTGAAAAGTATCCTAAAAGGATTTCACTGTATTTAACACAAAATCTATATCAAAGAATTCAAAATCTTTGTTTATTAATGGAAATTTATCTTCATGGGATACTAACAGAAGCTATAAAAATTTTCAAAAAACCTTCATAGACAAATTAACTACACACTTATTTATGAAAGTTTATCCACCTAATGACAAGAGGAAAAGCTTTCCCATAATAAGAGTTTTCCCTCCGCCAACCATCAGTTAGGCTTGTTTCTATTCAGCCCACTGTGATTTGAAATGATGGAAGTTAGGAGAAAGACATGCCCCCTCATGCTTAACCTTGCAATATAAACAATAAAGGGTCTAATAATAATTTTCTCACCTGTTCCAAGGATTTTGCTTGCTGAGCAAACTTTTTTGCTTTTTCTGCAATGGCTTTGATGTCAGCTGGAATTCGAAAGCCCAAAATGGAGAGCTGTTTGACTTCATTCACCAAGCCAACAAGTCTTTTATTGTATCTCACTTTCATGAATTGATGACTGCCTTCAAATGTAACAACAGGCTCATCTGTTGAGAGGCTGTCATCAGGGGTAATGAAATAAATTGCTGTTAGTCACTTCTGTATTTGTGAACCTCTATCATAAATAATAAACTATTACTCAGACTTGGTATACAGGTATGTTTATGTGCATCTTTCAAAGTGTACTCAAATCAACTTTATGAGTTTAGACCTCTGGTCTCTAGAGACATGAGAAATGTATATTTTTATAAATATCCTATCATTTTTTATACTGATATTTTATGTACTCCAAAAAATTCATATTTAAAGTTAAAAATTGACAATATAAGTCACAATGCTGTAGGAGAGGAAATTATACACAGCCCTTTTTAAAATAGACATTTAAAATGCTTCTGAAGTCATAGGGGGCAGTCAAAGAATTAATAGAGTGACCAGAATTCTGCTCTGATCACTGTATTAATTCTGTGCTCTTTCCAGAATAGTTACCTTAATATTTTATTGTATTTACATATTTTATTTATTATGATTTATTCTATTTCACAAAAACTTTACTACTTATATTGTTAAAAATATCACAAATTGAATCAATCAAACAGTCAAATACCTTAATGTTTTCTTCTCTATTTCATGTATTATGTCCTGAAGCCAACTGTTGTACTGATTTTGAGCGTATTCTTTGAGACCTTTGAGAAGTTCTCCTAATTCAGCCTTCAGTTCTTCATAACCCATTAAATCATTCAGAATTTTGGAGCTGATAGTTTTTATCTCAACAACCTAATCAGAATTTAATATATTACAAGAATGTAAATTTAAATCACTGTCAGGAAAATATATTCCTATAAACTTATATTTTTTATACTTAGAAAATATCCACAACATAAAAAAGTTATGTTCTTTGAGATATGTGTGTGAAGGTTCGGTGTCTTGGTCGAAGGACAACTGGTCGATGGGACAACCCGTCGCTGGACATTTTGTCGCTGAGACATTTGGTGGAAGGACAATTCGTCGCTGAGACATTTGGTCGAAGGACAATTCGTCGCTAGACATTTCGTCGCTGATACATTTGGTGGAAGGACAAATCGTCGCTGAGACAACTCGTCGACGGAAGGGAATGTTGTTATTTATGATAAAGTTTTCGGTGCGTTAGTATCGTTATGGTGTAATATTCATTGTAATAACTCGGAGTATTGGTACGTGCAGTTTTGCGATTATCGTAATTATTATTGAATATTGTTTATCGTAATTAATATCATATTACCAGCAGATTTTACGGATATCGATTAGTTATTAAATATAATGGTGTAATAAATTATATTTGGTGACCCAACCCAACCCAACCAAACCAAACCAAACCCAACCCAACCCAACTCAACTGCACATACCAATACTCTGAGTTATTACAATGAATATTACACCATAACGATACTAACGCACCGAAAACTTTATCATAAATAACAACATTCCCTTCCGTCGACGAGTTGTCTCAGCGACGAAATGTCTAGCGATGAATTGTCCTTCGACCAAATGTCTCAGCGACGAATTGTCCTTCCACCAAATGTCTCAGCGACGAAATATCCAGCGACGGGTTGTGCCATCGACCAGTTGTCCTTCGACCAACTGCCCCAGAACCGTGTGTGAACACTCAAATTATCCCATTACTTCAAAAGAAAATAAAATGCAGCCAAGCCTAGCTGAAAAATTCCCACTTTAGACACCATCGTAACAAGAATGCATTTTTCTTCCACTCTGTTTAATTTTCTTGTGAAACAGAGAAAAATATCACCTATGGCAAGTTGCTAACTTATAGCTTTTTTTCCTTCCCTGGATACACCAACCAACTTATTTGATTGACCAAAAATTATAAGATTCACCATCATATTTCCTTTCCAGGCTCATTACATCTCACAGGGGGGTCTGTATGACTCACATGTTTGCAATTAATATTTGAATGAAGAAACTGAAGATATTGCATGGCAGTCAATTCTCCATTTCAGTGTCAGAGCTGATTTTAGCTCTGAGATAGAATCTGGGTCTTAAGTTAGAGAAAAAGCAGCAAAACAGTGTTATCTTTCAATATAGGCTCAAGTTTTGAACACAGTGAGAAACCCACAGCTTTTATTTAACAAAAGCAACTAAAAAGAATTTAAAGAGCCAAATAGACTATACATTGTTATGAATTTAAAGAGTCAAAATCATGAGTAAGCTTCTGAGAAAAAGTCAACTAATTAAATCAATGTTTCTGAAACAGATAGGATGATCTAATATAACAATTTAATATATTATTAAAACAGATATTATACCAAAATTTTATTGTGTCCATCTAACTTGTATCTATTAGGATTAAAGTGCTAACCTTTGTTTCAAGCTGTCTTGCCCAATATATGTTGGAGATAATTTTTGGTAAATAAGGAATAGAGAAGGTAGAATCTGATGATGGGGTCTTCTCATTCTTAAATAATTCTTTCTCGAGGGAATGTACATAATCCACCAATGAAGCAAGAAGATTCTCTCTGTGGGCTATAAGTGCTCGTGCAATACTTGGTCTTTCCACAGCATTCAAATATCTTTTGAATTCCTTGGAGAGATTTCAAAAATAAGATTCATTAGAAATTAATTGTGACTGCGCAAGTAAATACCCTGAATGTTTGGTTCAAATTTGATGAAATTTAATTAATTTTGAAAGGAAAACTACAAAATACAATTGCTAACAAAGTTTTAAAATCTAAAACAAATTTATTTTCCATGGCATACCACAGAGGAAATTTGAGTAGCTTTATCCAAAAAAACACTTCAGGCAAAAATTACAAATGCCACAAGAATAATGTAAATGAATAACAAACTAAATATTTAAAAATACAGAAAAGAAAAATCAACTCAACCTGGAATAACTGTAAAGAAGAAGGTGACCCAAGACTATCAAGTTGGCTGCGCAGCTTTGAAGCAATACATGATTCTGAAGGAGCCAATGCTGCTTCAAAATTCTTTAGAGCTACTTGCCAAAGAGGTTCTGAATATGGATTGAACTGTACAGGATTCATACCTGTAAGAGAGAAACAAGAATTATCAAATTTCAATTCAGACTAAATTGTTCAATTTAATTAAATTTTTAAAAAGGTGAATGAAGATTTAATCTTCTTCTCATGAAAGTAAACTATGTGATTAGGTGTCAAAAGACCTAACTGAAACTGAAGTGCAAGCTAAGACATGTCTCAAGCAGGAACTCTAGAAGACACTCTAAAGACTCCAAAGTTCATCCTGAAACAAACTTAACAGTTGCCATTATTTTATTCTAATGAAGCACCATCCCAAAGCAGAGAAATTAAATAAATAGTTAAATTGATAAGATTGCAGAGTAAAAATACTCAAAAATAATATTTCAGATGACAATAGAAGAAAAACCAAAATCCATCAATGGCAAAGAATCTATAGAAATAATATGGCATGCTAATAAAAAGGGAATACTTGAAGCAGATTAAGAAGATATTGGTCCAAGAAAATGAGTTTAAAGGAAACCATTCATCAAGAATGAGGTCTAAGCCCTATTAATAAAAAGATTAGAGTAAGAATTGCCCAAACAGAATGGAGAGCAAAAATAGTACTGTCAATAAAAAAAGGAAATCAGCATAAATAAAAGACAGGCTGGAGAGGATTGGATGAAAGATCTGGGGGAGAACTTTAGCACAATCTTGTAAAAGGTAAAGGATACAGCATGCATTACACTGAAACAAGGAGAATTCAATGCTGTTTGGGAAAAAATGGTAAAATCCTCAAAAAAATACTCATGGGTGCAGGTGGATAGAAAAAATATTTGAAACGTTCATACAATGGGAGGGATACAAAAGCTTCATTAAGCACCTTAATAAAGCAAAAAGATAAAGAAGAGAAAGGCAAGAATAGAAAACAATGGTACAACATATTTTGAATCAAGAGTATCAAAGTGAAATCAATAAGATTAGATGCTATTTGGAGAAAAATAAGTGATGTATGCTCAGTATTTTACAAACTAATCATGACTAACCAAGAAAGTACCAAGCTGTGGATATTGCTTCAGAATCAAACACTAGAATAAAGAAGTCCAGCTATTTTTAATGCTGTGTTTGATTTCCTTATCTCAAAATAATTAAAACCGATTTTACTAAATAAATGCAAATCATATTCTCAAAATCTTGTTTTTGATCGGTTAATTTATAAATAACAGTCCATAACTACAGGAAACATAAAATTCGCTGATGTACAATAGCTTGCTAAACAGTACAATTAACATTTTGGGTAAAAATAGGCAGTTATTCCTATTAACTGTTCATATCTCAGTATAGAAAAGGCATTATCCTTGTTGGATGATTATTTTTTCAAAACTGGATGAGAAACATACCTGCAAATGGAACAAAAGCATCTCTGACTCTATGGCTTTCTTGCTCTTCCTCCGACAAAAGCCTCACCAACTGATGGTGCATGGTATGAACATGTGATATCTGTATAATTTGTATAAAATGTAAAGAAGAAATGATAAGGTAATCATCACCTTATTAAAGGTCATAAAACATACTGAGGAAAAAATATAATTCATTCACAGAATATAATTTGAGCATTATTTTCATGCAAATTACCAAGACTAAATTATGTAACAAAAGAACCACATTTATTGGCCTATACTACATATCAGTATATAGCACAAACCACAATTTTATAAAGGAAATTTTGGTAAATATTTAAATTTAATACCTAAAGATTGAAGATTTAAACTGTTTCGTATTACTAATTGCAGAAATTAATTAATACTTATGGCATTTATATAGCTTTTAAAATATAGATTTGGTTTCAAATACTGAGACAAAATTGAAAGGATAAAGAAAATGAATTAATTCCTAATTATTCAACAAGTTTAAATGAAAAATTAGTACATATATCCAGGTAGAATTTCAGCCATAAATTTTAGGAAAATGGTGTATTATACACCAATAAATATTGTATTCATTCCAGTAAAGTAACCACAAATGTAACTTTTAAAAATATATTCACAGATGAGATAATTTTGGATGAGATGATCCATACCTCATTGAGTCGTTTCTTAAAACCCTTTACAAAATTAGGGATGAAAGAATCACCTCTCCATGGATGAAAACTGTAATTAGGCCAAAATATAGATGTCAGATTGTGGCATGTTTCAATCCACTTATCACAAACAGAGGAAGCCTGAAACATCAAATAATTTTTAAAAGATGATCCAGATAAAACTGAATTGAAATTAATAGAATAAACATCAGAACTGATTATATTTTCCCTACCTCTTTTAAAATTTTGTCAATTTCTCTGTAAGGGTCGTTCCAAATATCTTTTCCCTTGAACTTAGATTGAACGCATCTAGTGACATCATTTCCTGTAAGGAATACATACCCAAGAGCATAAAATTGTGAATTAATCATTTTGAATGTTGTGTTGTGAATCACTGTCAATGTTCATCTGTGAAACATTTTTTTGCATAAAGTTTGTAACATCAATTAATAGTAAACCTATAAATAATCCTTTACCACCACTAATATTTATTCTTATATTGCGATTTTAATTCATTATTTGAATAGGTGATAAGAAAGAACATGGATGTTGAGATACAGGTTTTTAGATTAAAGAAATCATGATTGAAACGTCATTATGAAAGTAAATTACCTATCAAATCTAGTATGTGATACATTCGTTGTTGGGGATAGAACATGTCCTCCAGCTTCCAAAGATCGTCCAAATAATTTTGAACATCATCCAAAACCGGTTCACAATCCACTAATGAAACAGAATTTAAGGAACTGCAACAAGAAAGCATAGCTTGTTTACACTTAAGATATGAACTTTAGAAACTGTCATCAATGAGTGAATTCAAGTCCATCATTACCTTATATCTTTCACAATTATCTTCAAAATGTCATGAAAACTTTGAGCTTTTAATTTCTCCTCTTGCAGAGCTGTTTCCTTGGCAATAACATACCAAAACTGCAATTCATCTTCCAGTAAAACAATTGCTGCAAAAATTTTAATTTAAATTAATGTTGGAATTAAAATACAATGCTACACAACTATATTATATTTCTGAAGCAGTCCTTGTAAATCCTCTATTTTTAGATTTCATAACACTCACTATAATCAAAATTAAATTTAACTTATTATATTTCTTTCATGCAATATTTTTAAAAAGGTCCTGTTATATGATAAGTTAGAGTTATATTGTTGTTTTTAACTACAGAGATTCTAGAACAGGCAACCAAAACCTTAATGCAGTGCTTATAATTTATCTTATTAATTCAAATACACTGTTTTCATGCTGCTGATATTGTTTATCATAATGACATAAGCAATTTCATTTAGAGCATTTCCAAATAGGGAAGATGATTTAACCAAGAAAATGAAATAGGCTACATATAAGTTATGCTAAGCTAAACTTGTTTATAACTCAAAGAATGATATTCAGCACTGCATCAAAATATTCCTATCAAATAAAAAGCTGCTCTTGTTTAAAGAAAATATTAACTTAAATATTATAATACTCCTTCATTCTGTGGTCCCAACATAGCCCCATTACTTCTATATCAGAAATGTTCCATTAATTCAACCTTAATGTCTACAACTACAACCAATATATCTCCTTCTAAGGGTTCAATTTGTACAATACAAAGTACTCATTGACTACAACCGGCTTTAGCAATCTATGTGAAAAGATATCAGCTTTAATATTTGAAACTTAATTTTATAAGGGTCATCTAAGATTATCAACATGTATCATTGTTTTATAGCACATTTTATTAATTACCATTAGTTAACTAAAATGAATTGCAAAAAAGGAGGGGAAAAATAAGTTATAATAAAATCTTTACCCCTCACTGTTGGAACTTCATTTTCTGATTTTATTTTGATTTGAAGTAAAGTTAGATCATAATCTTAAAAACGAGCTTTTATAAAATCTCTCAAATTTTCAAGTTACCACTGTATTCAAGTTATCATAAAATTGAGGCTAGCTTGCACTAGCTAATGGAGTTAAAACGTTTTAAAATTTGCCAAAAAACAGACAGAAAAAATATGGTTACCAATACCTTTCATCTTTCACTGTCATCCTGCATTAAAAGATTCTACCAAAAATATTAACCTTCTTAATTATTATCTTTACAACTAAATTTAACTCCTAACTCAATGGACTTATCATCAATGATGGTCTTAGAATTGCCAGCTTAGTAGGAATGGTTTCCATGATGGAAGTTCTTACACAGCATTGGATAAACTAAATAACAGCCCCACATAATTTTAAAGATAATATTAACAAATTCATACAAATTCTATTAAGATAATTTCAGTACTTACCATCTAAATTCAAAGCATCAACTGGGTTATTACTGAGAGGCTTTTGTTTAGATATTGATCTCAAAAGATTAATTTCAAGTTGATTGACCATTTGCAGCAATTTTGGATCATAAGACTGAGTAGAGCCTTCATCCTATGGATAGGAAGGACTTTCATAAAAAAAGAAAGATTTTAGCTTACATTTCAGCGCAGGATGACCAGAAGAATACTTACCTTTAGAATAAGTGGCCCATACACTTTATGAAGAGCGTGGTATAGTGAGATAGTAGGAGTATCAAATAAAGAAGATATGAAAATATTATCATGGAAATTATCTGCAGTAATAACAACAGGCTTTAATTTGAAAAAGACAAGCATATTTCTTTTCTTGTCCAAGTTGATCACCTAAAATTTTAAAGGTAGGACATTACTCAAAAAGAGACATAAAAAAGGTTGACATAATGATAAGGGAGCTGATAGGGAAGGATATTTTAAGATGCCATGAGCAGTATCACTCAAAGCCATGTGCAATTTCATTGAATAGTCTCAATTTACTCCTTTCAATTTTATTCCAATATTTTTATAAAGAATTTATGCGTTCTCCCTCAATTTTCCAAATTATTTTTTGTGGCTATTCTAATGATCATTTCAACATTACCATTTCTAAAAATTTGTATATTTTCCATCCCTTATACAAGGTAAATATCTTGCCTTTATACCTCACACCTTATTCATGTTTTCAAGATAATCATTCACATTGCTTAACTTACAGGCTTCTAATTTCAATTTTAGCCTTTCACTTAAATGATATTTTTTTGCCACCATGAAAATGCAGTCAAAATCTTCTGAGTTTTTATAATGTAAATATAAAATATTTTATACCTTCCTGTATCACTCTTTATATAATATGTTATACCTTCCTGTATCACTCTTCCTATATTTCTTTTAGACAGAATCAACAACACTAAGAGTATTACATGATCTTTTTGAAGTATAACTTCATCACAATGAATGGGCTTGCATGTTCTTATAAAAGACATATAGAGGTAAATTGATAAAGCCATGCATTACAGAAGATAAACTGTAGCAAAAAATGTCAATAAGTAAGATCAAGCATTAATGAGATCGACATAGGGAACTTAAGAAATAACTTCTCAGAAAAAACCTCACAATAATTCTCCCAAAACGTCATATGAAAATTTCAAGAAGGGAAGTTATTAATGAGATCAAGACAATTAATCAAGAGCAAATAATTTCAAAATTCAAATTCAAATTTATTCTTGGATAATATTCAAAACTTTAGAAGATAATTCATCCAGGAATCAAACACACTTACTAAAACCTTCATTGATCAAAATTCCCTTTTCTCTAAGAAGGAGAATTATAAAATATACGAGTATTGTCAAGAACTACTTATTTACTTTTTTAAAAGCAAAATTTCTGAATATTTTGTACATGTTAACATGCATAAAAATTTATATTTTATGCCCACGTTAGGTGCCCAAGTTGCAAAACTTCTGTAACCCAAAATATTCTTTAGCAGAGGCACTCAATATACAAAGTATCACGTATTAAGTATCCACCAAGACTCACCTTATTACTAAAATAAATCCTCCTTCCATCACTGTTACATCCATCCACAACAAAAAGGGTGAAACAATTTCCATCATCTAAAAAGTTGTTTATATCAGAATCAGATTTTTCTGAATCTAGTGTATCTTTAGGAAGAGCATAGCCAAAATAATTCCCTGTAAATTGTATATGCTAATTATTAATGCTTAAGGTATTTTAAACTTTCAGAATATAACACTGGAATATTTTAAAACTTTTTAGAGAAATAATCAATGATTATAAGTCAAAGTTTAATCAAAGATTTAAAAAATTAATAATAATCATTTAAATATTTAGGCCTTTAGGACCAAATACACTTGAGTAAATTTAATTATATAAATGAAGATATTATTTGTAATAAAATAAGACCAAAAAACTCTAAGAGAATTGTAGTTGAGTTAACCTATGATAGTTAAAAAGAGAAAAGGATTACGAATATCCTGTGCTTTAAACAACCAATGACAGTACAAAATAATTAGTAGTTTTTAATTAAAACTTGATGTACAAAAATCAGAATTTACTAATTTTAACATAGGCTGAAATGAATTTTCAAAATTTAACTTCACAAAAAATTATCCTAAGCATGGTTGAAGGAGTAGCAGCTTAAATATTTTCCATGATCATTGAGGAACTAAAGATGAATCATTACAACCATATGCATTCTATTCTACAGAGTTTTACTATTCCTTCATTCTGTGGTCCCAACATAGCCCCATTACTTCTATATCAGAAATGTTCCATTAATTCAACCTTAATGTCTACAACTACAACCAATATATCTCCTTCTAAGGGTTCAATTTGTACAATACAAAGTACTCATTGACTACAACCGGCTTTAGCAATCTATGTGAAAAGATATCAGCTTTAATATTTGAAACTTAATTTTATAAGGGTCATCTAAGATTATCAACATGTATCATTGTTTTATAGCACATTTTATTAATTACCATTAGTTAACTAAAATGAATTGCAAAAAAGGAGGGGAAAAATAAGTTATAATAAAATCTTTACCCCTCACTGTTGGAACTTCATTTTCTGATTTTATTTTGATTTGAAGTAAAGTTAGATCATAATCTTAAAAACGAGCTTTTATAAAATCTCTCAAATTTTCAAGTTACCACTGTATTCAAGTTATCATAAAATTGAGGCTAGCTTGCACTAGCTAATGGAGTTAAAACGTTTTAAAATTTGCCAAAAAACAGACAGAAAAAATATGGTTACCAATACCTTTCATCTTTCACTGTCATCCTGCATTAAAAGATTCTACCAAAAATATTAACCTTCTTAATTATTATCTTTACAACTAAATTTAACTCCTAACTCAATGGACTTATCATCAATGATGGTCTTAGAATTGCCAGCTTAGTAGGAATGGTTTCCATGATGGAAGTTCTTACACAGCATTGGATAAACTAAATAACAGCCCCACATAATTTTAAAGATAATATTAACAAATTCATACAAATTCTATTAAGATAATTTCAGTACTTACCATCTAAATTCAAAGCATCAACTGGGTTATTACTGAGAGGCTTTTGTTTAGATATTGATCTCAAAAGATTAATTTCAAGTTGATTGACCATTTGCAGCAATTTTGGATCATAAGACTGAGTAGAGCCTTCATCCTATGGATAGGAAGGACTTTCATAAAAAAAGAAAGATTTTAGCTTACATTTCAGCGCAGGATGACCAGAAGAATACTTACCTTTAGAATAAGTGGCCCATACACTTTATGAAGAGCGTGGTATAGTGAGATAGTAGGAGTATCAAATAAAGAAGATATGAAAATATTATCATGGAAATTATCTGCAGTAATAACAACAGGCTTTAATTTGAAAAAGACAAGCATATTTCTTTTCTTGTCCAAGTTGATCACCTAAAATTTTAAAGGTAGGACATTACTCAAAAAGAGACATAAAAAAGGTTGACATAATGATAAGGGAGCTGATAGGGAAGGATATTTTAAGATGCCATGAGCAGTATCACTCAAAGCCATGTGCAATTTCATTGAATAGTCTCAATTTACTCCTTTCAATTTTATTCCAATATTTTTATAAAGAATTTATGCGTTCTCCCTCAATTTTCCAAATTATTTTTTGTGGCTATTCTAATGATCATTTCAACATTACCATTTCTAAAAATTTGTATATTTTCCATCCCTTATACAAGGTAAATATCTTGCCTTTATACCTCACACCTTATTCATGTTTTCAAGATAATCATTCACATTGCTTAACTTACAGGCTTCTAATTTCAATTTTAGCCTTTCACTTAAATGATATTTTTTTGCCACCATGAAAATGCAGTCAAAATCTTCTGAGTTTTTATAATGNTTAGTTATAAACTTATGACGTTGAAACTTCAAATAAAATAATTTCACTATTTTCTGAGAAACTTTCCCGCTGGAAGGTTTTTCCAAAGCAAATAAGACGGAAGATAGCCAGCATGTCCTTTCTTCAATGCATTTTACCAAAAATTCTCGACTTCCCCTTCGATTTCTGTTAAATACTTGCCTCAAAAACGATTGTCTGAAAAATAAAAAATGCTATCGGAAAGAAAATAATTTGAGGCAGAGGTGGATGTTAAAAATAATGTGTTCGTTAAATTAGAGAACTTAAGGCACGCTTTCAAACAGAACAGGAAAAAAATCCAGAATTTCTTTGAAATGTAACATTTTCGTTTTTTATGCAATTATGGTAGTAAAGATCCAAAGGTTAAACACACAGTAAAATATGGCATCAATTTCATTCAATACTGAAGAAAATTCAAACAATTTTGACTTACTATATATTTTTACGCAAATGTCGCAACAGCGCCCGAATATCTCCCATTTAAAATGCACGGGCCAATGCATTTTAAATGGTGTCTTCATGATGGTGAATCTCGTATAGAAGACCACGTGAAAAACTACGATCTACTCGTATATGTTGGGGCTGTTTGTTACATTATGTTATCTGTCGCGTACAGGCCTCTCCCTCCCCTCCTACCGCTACTATTCCTTAGCGCGCCACGTTAAGAGTTGTACATTGTACCCATCTGTATGTTCTATCCCCACCAACCACTTTCTCTTCACCCTCCACGCTTGTACAAGATGAATGGTTAACAAACGCGACACTATTCACGTCGATACAAGTCCGGGTGACATTTCTAATGTTAGCGCCCACGCTGTTATAGTGTGGACAGATTGTCTTCGCTGGTTACCATTTATCTTTTCTAAAAGGCTCTATCTTTTCATATATGTATGATTCTTGTTGACCGTTATATTATGGAAATCCGTGAAATGAAAAGTATTTCTCATGATGTTTTATTTTATTTCCGCAAAACGCTGCTGCTGAAATTCAATTTTGCTCTGGCCATATTCCCCTCTTATCTGTTTTCGTCGACAAATAGCGATCGACGGGGTCTTGGAGGTCGGTCGGACCCTTTTTGTTTATTGCTCATCGGTTTTGGAGAAACCATTATGTGCGTTGGAACTCTTTTAGACAGATTTATCCCCCAAATAAGGATTACAAAATATATTGGCTTGCTTGTGGCAGTGATGGCAGGTAGGCTTATAAGATTTCCAGAACCAAATAAAATCTATATACCTAAACTACTCTATACTAAGAATGAACAAAAATCGGTATGACCAATTCCTTTCCATTGGGCCCCAACTCCACTTATTTCATATTTCCTCCCCAAATCACATAATCCATTTCATATCAGGAAGTGACGCCAACTTAAGACAGATTAAATCGAGATAAAACTTCGTTAGTCGTAGGGTAAAGATTGGGAAATGCTTAACGTGCTGCCATAACTCTCCATCTCTCACCTAATACCACTTCAAATTCCCGCCTGGGAGTGCGGCGTCACAGTGAGTGGCCCGGGTGGTCTGTTTACAATTTTTGACCTCGAATATCTCGGCTCCTAGGCCACGAGGAAATGTATAATTTCACAGATTTTATTTTCCTTATAAACTATGAACCTACCGAGTTTGAATTAAATCAGGCGGTAATACTCCGTTAATGTTCCTTGGGTTCCTTGTCAGCGCGATCTGCTGACAGCACTGAGACAGCTGAGAGCGCTGAGAACCCTGAGAACAAGAAGCGCGCGATCAAAAAGCGCGCCAGTTATCATAACATATGTACTGATATGTACTTCGAAGTGATTCGAACCGTAACTAACTAAACTTACTGTTTTGATCAAATTATTGTGGCTGACCATGATGAATGTTAATGGTTTTTGCAATGGCTCAAAGGATTCTTTCCCAAATGAAGGTAAGATCAATATCTTTTTACTATTAAGAATAACCGTGCCCTACGGTCGAGAAGGCCGCGGTAATACTTATCAGTTGTTTGTTTTATTCGTTCAGCTATTGTGAGGAAACAATTATAAGTTCCATTCATTTGTATTGGAAATACTGTGTCAATCTTTTATTACTTGAGTACTCGGATACCAAACATGATGTCTTCAAATCATCAAAAATTGCACGTTCTAACATTTCTAAATAACAATTACAGGAAATAAGTTGGACATGCAATGCACAATGCAGCTCAGGTAGAGGAATTAAAGTAAAATTTCTTGAGTTTATTGAAAAAATCATAAGCTTTAAGTTATACAAGAAGTTTAGGAATTAGTAAGAAATGAAGTATTAAGAGAAATTGCCACACCAAAGAACTATTTAGCCGTGTTCTCACGAGGTCAATTCCATGTCCGGCAACTGCTTTCGTGTATGACTAGCTAATATGCTGTAGTCGTGCATAACCTGCATAACTCTTGTCGTTCGATATAGTCTCAACAGCGTCTTCAGTCGAGTAAAGAGAGTAATAACATTTCGGATTTACGGAAGGGAATCTTGATCGTCGATCTAGGCAGTTACCGTTGATATAAACCTTTCTGGGTACGACGATAGGTAATCAGATTCACAGTTCACATTCGAACTCTTTACACAAAGCATATTGTATTCTTATTGGGCAGTAGTTTTAGGTCAGGATGATATAGGTGACAAATGAAACCATATTCTACAATGATTAATAAACCTTGGAAGAATACCACTATTGATATTACTGTTTCATGCCTTATTAATTCATTTGCATTTTTATATGGTTTGCCTAAAGGACTTTTATTATGTATAAATATTTCTTTTCAGAGGATTGCCAACATGGGAGTCACGAAGAAATTCAGTACTTAAATATTATACAGAAAATACTTACGAGTGGACAAGAAAAAAGTGATCGAACAGGAGTTGGCACCCTAAGTGTGTTTGGTACTCAGATGAGGTTTTCATTAAGAAATGGTACATTTAAAATCATTCCAATATTAATATAATCAATACGTATTGGCTGGATATCGTGGAAGGCCATGATAAAGTTCTAAATAAACTTAACAAGTACTTCATAGCTTCCACCAAATATTTATTCTACAACTGGTTTTGGCCCAAAAGATACTGCCATCTTTTGGGCCAAAACTGGTCATTGAATAAATATTTGGTGGAAGTTATGAAGTACTTAAGTTTATTTAGAACTTTATTCCAAAATTATATTTAATTATTGAAGTATATCACGCCAATAAGCATTAATTCTTTAACTTTGTTGTAATCAATAAATATTTTCTCTTCTAGATAAATTTCCCTTATTAACAACTAAGAGAGTATTTTGGAAAGGAGTAGTGGAAGAATTGCTTTGGTTCATAAGAGGTTCCACCAATGCTCTTGAGCTTAAAAGCAAAGGAGTAAGTATTTGGGATGGAAATAGTTCACGAGAATTTCTAGATAGCATGGGATTTACTGACAGAGAAGTTGGTGAGTTAATAACTTACATCACCAGGTTGGGTTATTAAGGGTGATTAATAACTTACCCGAATTTGCAGGTGACTTGGGTCCTGTGTATGGATTTCAGTGGAGGCACTTTGGGGCTGAATACATGACTATGAATGATGACTATTCTGGAAAAGGAGTGGATCAATTGGCTCAAATTATTGAAAAAATTCGTACCAACCCAAATGATCGCAGAATATTAATGTGTGCTTGGAACCCAGCTGATGTTCCAAAGATGGCTTTACCACCTTGTCACTGTTTGGTTCAGTTTTATGTTGCTAATGGAGAACTTTCTTGCCAGCTCTATCAAAGGTCAGCAGATGTTGGTCTTGGAGTTCCTTTCAACATTGCAAGTTACTCATTATTGACGTATATGATTGCACACATTACTAAGCTCAAGGTAAGGATTGAGAATTAAGCTTTCTTTTAAAAAAGTTCTTTGAAGTATTCAGATCTAACTTTTTTTGATTTTATTTATAAAGTATTACTCAAATGTCCACCCTTTTTTTAGCCTGGAGAGTTTATACACATCATGGGAGACTGCCACATTTATAAAAACCATGCTGAAATTTTGGAAGAGCAGATCAAACGTATACCTAGGCCTTTTCCAAAGCTAAAGATAGAAAGGAATGTTGAAAACATTGAGGATTTTAAATTTGAAGACTTTAAATTAATTGATTATAAACCACATCCAAAGCTTGAAATGAAAATGGCAGTTTAAATTATTGTATGAACAATCAGGTATGCGGACATGTAAGAGGGGGAGAAAGATTTGCATATTCCTTAGACCCTAGCTGTGTATTTTTTGAGATGTTCTTTGAGTAGAGATTCATGATTATCATCAATTCATTTTCTCATTTCGCATTGCAATCATTTCAATAAGAATTATAATTAAAACAAGGTGTCACACTGATTTTGCTAGTAGTGGCATAGCTTGCTTTCCTCAACAAGGATACTCATAAACATATTTAACTTTGAATCAGTCTTTATTTCGCAATAGCTATTCTAAGTAAGAAGTATGCGATCACAAAGAGGAAGTCACACACTGTACAAATTTTATATAGTTATAACATTGCTTTGGATTGTTTTTCTTTTGATATTATTCATTGTCTTACCACTACTTGAAATCCATTCATACATTGAATAGTTTTTATATCTTAATCTGTTATATAAAACTAACCCTTAAAAAAAAATTATGTAGGGAATGTGAGTCATATTTTGCTTTAGTGGCATATTTATGAATATCACAATTAGTGATGGTCAAGTTTTTCAAATAGGGTGGCATAAGCCCCATTTTGATTTTATGTACTTCAATACTTCCAAGTCCAACATTTGTTGGATGTTGAGGCAGTTTAGTTGCCCAAGCATGACGTCAATCCTGGTATACTTCTCACATTTAAGGATAATTCTCATAGCTTTATTTTGTGGTCTATAGCCTTCGTACACTATATCTTTTCATCATGAATAAGATGTTCGGACAACATTGAAAGTGCTGAAGGACTATTGCATTATAAATTTTTCTTACACTATCCTGTGACAAAAACTTATTGATTCTTGAGATGAAGGCAATTTTCTAGGATTTGTAATCAATAAATTCATCAAACCTTAATTTCCTTAATTATGACTTCAAGGAATTTCGTGCTTTCAGTGTACTTCATTCTTACATCATCAATAATAGTTTTCATTTTCATGTCCATAGGTAGTTGATATTGGAAGTTGTTCCAAAGAATCATTGCCTTTGATTTCTTAACATTTACTTTTAGTTTATTTACATGAAACCATTCCACAAGTACAATCAAGTCCTGATAGTTTATTTCATTGCCATAATAGTATATATCAGCATCATCTGCAAATAAGTGATATTTGCACTTTCTCAGTGCATTTCCTATACCATTTATATATAATATACTAGATATTTATCAGATTCTTTCGACATTGTAAATATGTACGTAATAACAGTAATCTTAAATTAAACACTTGAAATAGTAATTTTAATCATTTCATTATTCTTTAAGTTATTCAGATTGTATGCTTACCAAATATTCTATGAAATGCTACACAAAAGGTTTTAGTAATTGAATAGCTAGAATAAAATCAGCAGTAGAAGAAAATTAATCTCTCATCAACTTGAAGGTTCATTCACTCATTTACTGATTCGATCAATGAGTTACAAAGTGTGTATACTATATAGTATTAAATCAATGTCTAATATTAGCCATTGATTATATTCTTCAAAAAAATGACAAAAAAGCTGACTCTAGAAAAGGTGAAAACTATGAGGCATAGATTTTGTATATGAAACCTTCTCATTCTCATCTACCATCTTCATTGGACCCTGATAACTCAATCCATTTTTGGTTACAAATCTCAGGTCAAATCTCCTTCATAAAACATTTCTTCAATTACTTGCTTAAATAAATTTCATTATTGACAGTTAGGACGGCACCACTTACATTTTATAGTCTCAATATTTTTCTTCCTGCAAAATTAAGAGAGAGTTACTATCTGGTGATGAGTTCTGACCTGGTGATTGATAAAAGTTTTTAGTCTTTAAGTCAGTCTATGGTTCTTTAAACGGTACCTTTCTCGAATAGCAAGAGATAGCTAAGAAATAAATTAAGGTTCAGAAAAGTTATTCACTGCCTCCTCCTTACTGTACACAAGCTGCATTTTTGGTTTCTTTTCAATGATGGCGCAAACCTTAAGTTCACAGTTATTATTTATTTCAAGTTAATCTAATATGTCCAAGCTCAACTTTGTGGAATGGCGCCATAATAAAGAAGAACGAACTGGAACGAACAGTAAGTAATTTCCATTGAAGATATTTGCGAGATCTATATGTAGACATGATGATGATGTCAACATGTACCCGAAACTAGTCGCAAATAATAAAGTGTTCCTTCCCTATTCTTTAGTATTTATTTGACGGGCAAAGTAATTTTCTTAGATAGAATATTTCAATAATTTCAAATTACATATTAATCCAGGTAATCAATATCAAAACTCACAACTCCGGAAAATGATTACTAAACATGAAGACCAGGGAAAAAGAATCGTAACTCGGATACTCCGGTTAAAACCAGAAGAGGTGGAAACTCTAAATCGAGAGTAAATGGAAAACAACCTTATAGCCTGCGATGGAAAAAATCTCTCGTTAAAAACGATACATAAGAAAAACTTTCCGTATATTAATAGTAACACAAACCTGATGTAGATAGAATGAAGTCTTTTCTCGGGTCGTTTCCGTAGGATGACATTTTACTCTGTGTTAGTTGGAAAGCCGATAGCTGAAGAATTAATATTAACTGTGTGGTAATAAGATAACATAATTAATTACGTTATCTTATTTTAAAATAATTGGGGCAATATTTATTTAAGTCTCTAACCTTTTGTCAATCAGTTACATACCAGTAGTCCCCTGACTCGATGACGCCGTTAGTAACATGCTTTGTTTACACGGTATGCACATTCAAACATGCTACCCATCGATTCACCCGCAGTCGCGATCCAACGATCGATGCAGATGACGTGTTCATATTATTTCAAGCGTGAAGTAAACCGCCTCTGTTATTTGTATTTTCCATGCCCAAGGAGGAAAACAATCTGTTCTTGCATATCGTACGTTGATTATTTTATTATGACGTATGTCAGCGAGACGCGTTTTCTGCTATGAAGTACTACATCTACATAATTATACAGTTTATTGTGATTCAGGCAAGGCTGGCGAGGTGAACAACTTCCAGACACTAAAAGCGATAAGTATTGTATATATAAACCTTGTATTGTGTTTGTAAACATTTGTTGTATTTGAAAAGAATTTGCTGAGTTGGTCAGACTAATTGAGTTCTACTTAGATATCTAAGTTTCTTTCGACGGTACATTCTGTAAAGTCATATAGCTGTATGTGAGGATTATTCTGCGGAAAGAACGACCAGAATGTAACAGTCAGTTTTAGCGATAATTCCTTGTAAGCCTTGTAATGCCTCTCGGAGATAGCGTTCGTGTTTTACTGAAATCACATTGCCTTCTACTTCGCCAAAAAATTTTGAACCGATTATCTCTCTGCGTATTTTACCGATGGTGCAAGAGGTGTTTCCTCTACTTTCCGCCGTTCCACCTACAATGGGTCTCATTCGGCTTGTTGTTGTTACTGCGCTGCGCCCATTAGGGTGGGAGGGGTGGGAGCGACCCTTCAATGGGCGCTCCGATGAAGGAGTCCGGACAGCAGGGGACCCCGTAACAGGACCCGAACTCCGGCGTAGGATCCCGGAATCCGGACCCTTCCACTCTTTTTCCCTTCCCGCTGGAGGTTTTTCCAAAGCAAATAAGACGGAAGATAGCCAGCATGTCCTTTCTTCAATGCATTTTACCAAAAATTCTCGACTTCCCCTTCGATTTCTGTTAAATACTTGCCTCAAAAACGATTGTCTGAAAAATAAAAAATGCTATCGGAAAGAAAATAATTTGAGGCAGAGGTGGATGTTAAAAATAATGTGTTCGTTAAATTAGAGAACTTAAGGCACGCTTTCAAACAGAACAGGAAAAAAATCCAGAATTTCTTTGAAATGTAACATTTTCGTTTTTTATGCAATTATGGTAGTAAAGATCCAAAGGTTAAACACACAGTAAAATATGGCATCAATTTCATTCAATACTGAAGAAAATTCAAACAATTTTGACTTACTATATATTTTTACGCAAATGTCGCAACAGCGCCCGAATATTTCCCGTTTAAAATGTATGGGCCAATGCATTTTAAATGGTGTCTTCATGATGGTGAATCTCGTATAGAAGACCACGTGAAAAACTACGATCTACTCGTATATGTTGGGGCTGTTTGTTACATTATGTTATCTGTCGCGTACAGGCCTCTCCCTCCCCTCCTACCGCTACTATTCCTTAGCGCGCCACGTTAAGAGTTGTACATTGTACCCATCTGTATGTTCTATCCCCACCAACCACTTTCTCTTCACCCTCCACGCTTGTACAAGATGAATGGTTAACAAACGCGACACTATTCACGTCGATACAAGTCCGGGTGACATTTCTAATGTTAGCGCCCACGCTGTTATAGTGTGGACAGATTGTCTTCGCTGGTTACCATTTATCTTTTCTAAAAGGCTCTATCTTTTCATATATGTATGATTCTTGTTGACCGTTATATTATGGAAATCCGTGAAATGAAAAGTATTTCTCATGATGTTTTATTTTATTTCCGCAAAACGCTGCTGCTGAAATTCAATTTTGCTCTGGCCATATTCCCCTCTTATCTGTTTTCGTCGACAAATAGCGATCGACGGGGTCTTGGAGGTCGGTCGGACCCTTTTTGTTTATTGCTCATCGGTTTTGGAGAAACCATTATGTGCGTTGGAACTCTTTTAGACAGATTTATCCCCCAAATAAGGATTACAAAATATATTGGCTTGCTTGTGGCAGTGATGGCAGGTAGGCTTATAAGATTTCCAGAACCAAATAAAATCTATATACCTAAACTACTCTATACTAAGAATGAACAAAAATCGGTATGACCAATTCCTTTCCATTGGGCCCCAACTCCACTTATTTCATATTTCCTCCCCAAATCACATAATCCATTTCATATCAGGAAGTGACGCCAACTTAAGACAGATTAAATCGAGATAAAACTTCGTTAGTCGTAGGGTAAAGATTGGGAAATGCTTAACGTGCTGCCATAACTCTCCATCTCTCACCTAATACCACTTCAAATTCCCGCCTGGGAGTGCGGCGTCACAGTGAGTGGCCCGGGTGGTCTGTTTACAATTTTTGACCTCGAATATCTCGGCTCCTAGGCCACGAGGAAATGTATAATTTCACAGATTTTATTTTCCTTATAAACTATGAACCTACCGAGTTTGAATTAAATCAGGCGGTAATACTCCGTTAATGTTCCTTGGGTTCCTTGTCAGCGCGATCTGCTGACAGCACTGAGACAGCTGAGAGCGCTGAGAACCCTGAGAACAAGAAGCGCGCGATCAAAAAGCGCGCCAGTTATCATAACATATGTACTGATATGTACTTCGAAGTGATTCGAACCGTAACTAACTAAACTTACTGTTTTGATCAAATTATTGTGGCTGACCATGATGAATGTTAATGGTTTTTGCAATGGCTCAAAGGATTCTTTCCCAAATGAAGGTAAGATCAATATCTTTTTACTATTAAGAATAACCGTGCCCTACGGTCGAGAAGGCCGCGGTAATACTTATCAGTTGTTTGTTTTATTCGTTCAGCTATTGTGAGGAAACAATTATAAGTTCCATTCATTTGTATTGGAAATACTGTGTCAATCTTTTATTACTTGAGTACTCGGATACCAAACATGATGTCTTCAAATCATCAAAAATTGCACGTTCTAACATTTCTAAATAACAATTACAGGAAATAAGTTGGACATGCAATGCACAATGCAGCTCAGGTAGAGGAATTAAAGTAAAATTTCTTGAGTTTATTGAAAAAATCATAAGCTTTAAGTTATACAAGAAGTTTAGGAATTAGTAAGAAATGAAGTATTAAGAGAAATTGCCACACCAAAGAACTATTTAGCCGTGTTCTCACGAGGTCAATTCCATGTCCGGCAACTGCTTTCGTGTATGACTAGCTAATATGCTGTAGTCGTGCATAACCTGCATAACTCTTGTCGTTCGATATAGTCTCAACAGCGTCTTCAGTCGAGTAAAGAGAGTAATAACATTTCGGATTTACGGAAGGGAATCTTGATCGTCGATCTAGGCAGTTACCGTTGATATAAACCTTTCTGGGTACGACGATAGGTAATCAGATTCACAGTTCACATTCGAACTCTTTACACAAAGCATATTGTATTCTTATTGGGCAGTAGTTTTAGGTCAGGATGATATAGGTGACAAATGAAACCATATTCTACAATGATTAATAAACCTTGGAAGAATACCACTATTGATATTACTGTTTCATGCCTTATTAATTCATTTGCATTTTTATATGGTTTGCCTAAAGGACTTTTATTATGTATAAATATTTCTTTTCAGAGGATTGCCAACATGGGAGTCACGAAGAAATTCAGTACTTAAATATTATACAGAAAATACTTACGAGTGGACAAGAAAAAAGTGATCGAACAGGAGTTGGCACCCTAAGTGTGTTTGGTACTCAGATGAGGTTTTCATTAAGAAATGGTACATTTAAAATCATTCCAATATTAATATAATCAATACGTATTGGCTGGATATTGTGGAAGGCCATGATAAAGTTCTAAATAAACTTAACAAGTACTTCATAGCTTCCACCAAATATTTATTCTACAACTGGTTTTGGCCCAAAAGATACTGCCATCTTTTGGGCCAAAACTGGTCATTGAATAAATATTTGGTGGAAGTTATGAAGTACTTAAGTTTATTTAGAACTTTATTCCAAAATTATATTTAATTATTGAAGTATATCACGCCAATAAGCATTAATTCTTTAACTTTGTTGTAATCAATAAATATTTTCTCTTCTAGATAAATTTCCCTTATTAACAACTAAGAGAGTATTTTGGAAAGGAGTAGTGGAAGAATTGCTTTGGTTCATAAGAGGTTCCACCAATGCTCTTGAGCTTAAAAGCAAAGGAGTAAGTATTTGGGATGGAAATAGTTCACGAGAATTTCTAGATAGCATGGGATTTACTGACAGAGAAGTTGGTGAGTTAATAACTTACATCACCAGGTTGGGTTATTAAGGGTGATTAATAACTTACCCGAATTTGCAGGTGACTTGGGTCCTGTGTATGGATTTCAGTGGAGGCACTTTGGGGCTGAATACATGACTATGAATGATGACTATTCTGGAAAAGGAGTGGATCAATTGGCTCAAATTATTGAAAAAATTCGTACCAACCCAAATGATCGCAGAATATTAATGTGTGCTTGGAACCCAGCTGATGTTCCAAAGATGGCTTTACCACCTTGTCACTGTTTGGTTCAGTTTTATGTTGCTAATGGAGAACTTTCTTGCCAGCTCTATCAAAGGTCAGCAGATGTTGGTCTTGGAGTTCCTTTCAACATTGCAAGTTACTCATTATTGACGTATATGATTGCACACATTACTAAGCTCAAGGTAAGGATTGAGAATTAAGCTTTCTTTTAAAAAAGTTCTTTGAAGTATTCAGATCTAACTTTTTTTGATTTTATTTATAAAGTATTACTCAAATGTCCACCCTTTTTTTAGCCTGGAGAGTTTATACACATCATGGGAGACTGCCACATTTATAAAAACCATGCTGAAATTTTGGAAGAGCAGATCAAACGTATACCTAGGCCTTTTCCAAAGCTAAAGATAGAAAGGAATGTTGAAAACATTGAGGATTTTAAATTTGAAGACTTTAAATTAATTGATTATAAACCACATCCAAAGCTTGAAATGAAAATGGCAGTTTAAATTATTGTATGAACAATCAGGTATGCGGACATGTAAGAGGGGGAGAAAGATTTGCATATTCCTTAGACCCTAGCTGTGTATTTTTTGAGATGTTCTTTGAGTAGAGATTCATGATTATCATCAATTCATTTTCTCATTTCGCATTGCAATCATTTCAATAAGAATTATAATTAAAACAAGGTGTCACACTGATTTTGCTAGTAGTGGCATAGCTTGCTTTCCTCAACAAGGATACTCATAAACATATTTAACTTTGAATCAGTCTTTATTTCGCAATAGCTATTCTAAGTAAGAAGTATGCGATCACAAAGAGGAAGTCACACACTGTACAAATTTTATATAGTTATAACATTGCTTTGGATTGTTTTTCTTTTGATATTATTCATTGTCTTACCACTACTTGAAATCCATTCATACATTGAATAGTTTTTATATCTTAATCTGTTATATAAAACTAACCCTTAAAAAAAAATTATGTAGGGAATGTGAGTCATATTTTGCTTTAGTGGCATATTTATGAATATCACAATTAGTGATGGTCAAGTTTTTCAAATAGGGTGGCATAAGCCCCATTTTGATTTTATGTACTTCAATACTTCCAAGTCCAACATTTGTTGGATGTTGAGGCAGTTTAGTTGCCCAAGCATGACGTCAATCCTGGTATACTTCTCACATTTAAGGATAATTCTCATAGCTTTATTTTGTGGTCTATAGCCTTCGTACACTATATCTTTTCATCATGAATAAGATGTTCGGACAACATTGAAAGTGCTGAAGGACTATTGCATTATAAATTTTTCTTACACTATCCTGTGACAAAAACTTATTGATTCTTGAGATGAAGGCAATTTTCTAGGATTTGTAATCAATAAATTCATCAAACCTTAATTTCCTTAATTATGACTTCAAGGAATTTCGTGCTTTCAGTGTACTTCATTCTTACATCATCAATAATAGTTTTCATTTTCATGTCCATAGGTAGTTGATATTGGAAGTTGTTCCAAAGAATCATTGCCTTTGATTTCTTAACATTTACTTTTAGTTTATTTACATGAAACCATTCCACAAGTACAATCAAGTCCTGATAGTTTATTTCATTGCCATAATAGTATATATCAGCATCATCTGCAAATAAGTGATATTTGCACTTTCTCAGTGCATTTCCTATACCATTTATATATAATATAAACAGCAAGGGCCCCAATAAACTGCCTTGGGGTACCCCATGCACAACATCTCATTTGGCAGAGATTACATCGTCACATTTCACAATCTGACTTTAATCAAGAAGATAGTCTTCCAGCTATTTAATTGCAACCCTGCCAAAACCATATATTTCCAGCTTTATCCTGTTCTAAAACCAGCCTGATATTGTTCAGATATTGTGTTTTACAGTAAACCTAATCATTTGATTATACACTACTTTGTCCACAATCTTACTTATTGCACCTAATATATTAATAGATCTGAAGTCCCCCATATTCTTTGTCCCTGATTTTTTTTAATTGGGACAGAAGTTGATCTTTAGCATTTACTTAGAACAACTGCTGCTTCCAAGGATGTATTTACTATGTTAATTATTTGTTCCTCAATGACATCAAAATGCAATTTCTGAAAATTAATATCTTCCACATCTGGACTTCCTTAGGTGGGTGTAGTATTTATTACATTTTATAAATCATGTCAGGTAACTCAAAATTATACATTTTTTACATTGATAATTGATAGTAAAAATATCTCCACATTTTGGCATAGAGCTCATTATATCATGCATGCTTTCTGTAAAATAATCATTAAAAGTATTTACCAGTTTTTACTCATCTATTTATGTTTATATATTCCATCTAGCTATATTTTCATCTTGATTCAGGTAGTAATAGAGAAATCTCAAACATTTTATGTTAAGGTGTTCTTTAAATTTGCACATTAAGACCCACTTGTGTCTTTTTTACTTCCTTTCATTCTTGCATTTTATGTTGTTGTATGGGATGTAAATGTATTTGAGCCTGTTTGTAATGTCACAGCCTGTCATCTTATGCTCCAAGGACCATTATTGTCTAATGGCCTATTGAGTTAATATTTCTGTCTTTCAATATAGGTTAGTATAATGATTAAGCCACCCTGAGAAAATTTCATAATGAAATTATACAGTTTTAATTTTAACTTGTAATTGTAGTTGTATGAAGAGCATGGTAATAGTTTGAGCTCTTTTACTTTCTGTTGGTTTTTTCCAAGTAAGTTAAAGTTTTTTTTTAAATTTAATTTGCCATTTTTTGCCAACCTTGTATTGTATTCAAGATTCTCATTTTTCATTTGTTGTATTTCTTAGTGTTTTGAATAATTTTGCAATAATGCAGCATGTTTATCGGTCGACTTACTGCTTCTGAAATAAATGTCTTATGTCCAAACTCATACTCCAATTAAAAAAGTTATTATTAACATCTAATTAATCAATACTGTATCATTTATATTGAACCAAATTTGATTGCAATGTTTTTTATCAATAATGTATGTATCCAAACATATCTTGCACAAATAAAGGTCAAACTGTTTAGCATTAGTCATGTCAAGAAAATATTATTTACCAAGTATAAATTTCTATTTGCATAAAAACTAATAATGAAAAATCTCACATCTACTTAAATTTTTATAGTGCAAATAACTGTAATTTATGTAATAAGTAATTGTTGGATAAAAGTAAAAGGAAAATAATAGAAAAGATACCAACTGGATAAATTTAGGCAAGAAACAACACAACATTATGAGAACATTTAACAAAAAATATTGCTTTTACTTTAAACTAGACAAAGGAAACAAAGTAGTCAAAATTGACAAGAGACAGCATTTTGACAAATTTAAGGACTTGTTAACTGAAGGCCCTATCAATCAAATCAGTTTTCCCTAAAATCCTAATAAAATGATTACTTCCATAAAGAAAACTCTAAAACAATGCAGAAACCTCATCACCAATCCTCAAACTCTAACTATTTCCCAGCTTAAACTAGAGCACATGTTTCCAAAAAATCTACAGTAAAGCAACTAATAAGCTCAGCTTTATAAAGTGCATTGTAAGTAGATACAATGAAAAGTTTAGAAAGCAAAGTTTCTTCACCTTGGTTAGGCCCCACTTAAACTATACATCAAATACATGGGAACCAGCAGAAGAAATGTGTACTCAAGAAAGTGCAGAGCAAGGCAATGAGTCTAGAAAAAATTGCTGATAAAAAAAGAGCATTATGTTACATTGGTTGGGAATCCTTGAAAGAGAGATTTAGAAGCCAGGCTGCAAATACTTGATGTATTCATGAAAAGCAATTTTTTAAATGTAATTGGTATAGTTCAACCACCATTACTTCACCCAATCTGACAATGTGAATAAATTAAAAGAAAAAAATGTTAGGACAAGTTGTTTTAAGGGCTCATTCTTTCCACCATACACAACAACTCAGCTGCTCAAATGTTGGGCATTTATACCCCTGCCACATGCTGAAAGGTGGCTTGCAAGGTATTAATGTAGATATAGGTATGCTCTAACCATTTGCTTGGAAGAACGGGTTAAAATTTGTCATGTTCACTAACATTTACTACTTTAAGTTAACTTTGGAGGCTGGTAACATACATTCATGACATGCTTTTGAGTCAGATAGATTATGCTCATGTCAATCAATAGCGGCACACCTGAGATTAAATATCCTGGGTCTGAGGTTCCCTGTTCTATGTCAAACAGAGAATGATGATAAAGAATCATGAGTTCTGCTATATAGTCTTACAGTTCTTCGGCCTCCAACATTTGATCCTCAGTTTTGTGAGCTATTCATGTAGTTTCACCAGTTCTCTGAATATATGTTAGCATATGCATCCTTGATTACTGCTAAAAGGTAAGGTGTTTTTAATAATGTACAAAGCATTTTTAGATAAATATTGACTCAACCTCACACCATTTCAATGAGATTTTGTTTGCAGTTTGGTAAGGTTGTTACCACTGGTAATATTAGTAACTTCTAAAAAATACTTCTATTTTCATTCACTGACTCATTGCCAATTTTTTTTGTAAAAACTGTATAATATTTTTGTAATAATAAATTCACAACCCCTTCAAAAACATAAAGGAAACAAACATATGAAATTAATTCACACATAGTCAACTGACATTAAGCTATGGGGACTAAAATTGTTTTGATGTTAGAATAAGGCAAATCTTTACTCGGAATTTAATATTTAGATATTAAGGCAATCATGATTTAACACTAATAATAGCAATCATATATGTGACATTTACTCTGTAATTTAAGATTATAATTTACAAACCTAACCATAAGTTAAAATCCTACTCACCATCCCAGTACTATCTCTTTATATAGACGCTTCTCCGGATATATATATGTATATAGGATACTAAAGATGAGGCGGAAGGAATAGCCTCAGAGCCGGCGATTTTTTCCCGTAAAGCCCTAGGTTTGGACACTATGGAAAAAAGTGGACATCCATCCTAGGTATCATGGGTTCGATTCTAGGAGGCCCCAAAAACGGCCATTTTCCCATAAGAATGCATTGGACAGTTTTGCTTAAATTTTTTTCAGGTACTTCCCGTAAAGCTAGGGAATTGAAATTTTAACTGCAAGTGCAGGAAGTGATTCTCTTCTGAAAAGACCGCTTCCAAAATTATCGTAGGTTCGACGCTAGGTTGATGTAAAAAATTCAAAGGATTTAAATCCCAGGGACCATGGAAATTAAAGGTATTTAATTGCTTATCTGAAGCAGATTACACATCTGCTCCGCACATTTATCACGGTCTCCCAGAGATACCATCCCTTTCAAACCTTTGGGATGGGTGAAAAGCATTTCCTTTTGATGTAAACAGATTGTCATTTTTTTCTAAAGCTGCCGACGGCACGGTTCCGTTGCGCATTTTTAATTTGGTGCACTTTTTTAAATGAATTATTCTTGGAACTATAGGAATAGTAAAAAGCGAAGATAAAACACATACTCGTATATACATCGATGTAGGATCTGTAAGACGCCGTAAATATCCAGCAGCGTATGACAGGGTGTGTATATATGTCTTACCAAACCTATCGTATATTAAGCTTGCAGTATGCAAGCTACTTTTACTCGTAATAGAAACAAACCTATCATTGCTAGTTAACAGCTACAATCCTAAAGATAGTAATGACATCTCCAGATGCTTGAACATTATAGAACACAGCTCTCTGGGAAAAAGTGTAATGTTCAAAACGACCAAAATGCAATATTTCTATTTAAACAAAGTTTTATTAGCATAATAGGAATACCTCATGACCTCCATAGACACATGTGCAACCACCCTTAATGTCAAGTTATAGATGTGGATGGAATAATTGGAAACATTATTTACAAGTAAACTAATTTAATTTCAACAAATTATACAAAATTACTGCATAAAAGTCATTTGATAATGAAACTCAACTTACATCCTAAATTAAAGAAGAAACAAATTCCAAGACAATGCTACTCAAATAAATTATAAATCAGCTTCAAATGACCAACAGATGATTAAAAATAGCTTATTTATTGCAGTGCCCTTGAATCTTGTATGGACTTATTAATTCTGATTAAAATATAAGATTGTACATCTTCAACTAGGTGCTTAAAGATGATTTCTTGCAATTATGAATGCTATATAGTCATTGAAGAAAATTTCTCATGCCTGAGTAATACAGAAAAGTGGTTCACAGCACATCCCTGGCATAAGTTCATTAAGAAATAGTAGCATAATTGCCAGCCATACCTGCCAACATTAAATGTATAACCTGAAGTTCTATGACAGTTACAAATTTACTACACCCATTTCTATAAAACGAAGAGATATGGAAAGGGTCGTGCCGAGCTATTTTGCCACTTGTGGCAAGAAATCATATGCTGCCTTCCATTTTATTCCAAAGTCATTTTCCTTGTTTTAGTTGAAATACTTAGAAAAGGAAAGTAAAGAATAAACACTTCTTTACTGAAATTCATAATTTTTACTAAAAAGGTCTAATATCAAGAAAATGAATACATTAGTATCTGAGGCATTTTACTTGCTGCCTCACCCATCAGCACGGCCCTGGATATGGATAATGAATGGAAACCAAATTAATCACATTATGATTATACTATTGATGACAAGCACATACATGTGCTTTAGTATTTTAATGTGACATTGAAATTATTGGCAGGCATGTATTAAGGCATAAAAATTACATGGCTAACTCTAAAATTCTCTGGTAACAGGCCTCTTTTAATTCCATGTGCACAGGTAAAAATAATGAAGTATGTTAGGTTCATTAAAATACATCCAATAACAAGAAATATTAAAACAAAATGCAACCATTTTATGAATCTGTAGTGAATGAAAGATAATCATGATTTTGTACTAGTCCAATTCTTTGAATATATCTTCATTTATGATACATTACAGATACAAGTCTCGTAAAACTATTCCAGTGCAAGCTATAATTTGATGGACATAAGGCTGTAAGAATGCCTCAAGAATCCATCAGAAATGTCCATTTATAAATCTGACCATGTTGTCACACACCTAAAATACTATTCATTGAGCATGCCATACAAATATTTTTTTTTTAGAGATTCCTCATTAGGGTATAATCAGATATCTAAAAAGGCATTGAGTTTCTCCAAATTACATAATTTATTGGGCATTTAAGCAGTAGTTCATAAAAATAGAGGATGAAAAAATGACATAAACATAGAAGATAGAACCCCTCTGTGACTGTGCACTGTATTTCTAAAACCTTAAAAATTATTCCCTCGAGTTTTTATTTTCCTTGCCTTAGTGTTTGGTAAAAAATTACCATGTAAATGTAATAAAATAATTATATGGAGTAAACTTTTCACCTCAACTGTTTTTTAGTAGATAACACTTAGACAGACAATCAGTTAATTACAGGGAATCATGCTTTAATGATCAAATCTACTTGCTGGAACTGACATAGATTTGTTGATTAGATAAAATTAGAGGATTCTACTTTGATTATCTTAATTTAGAAATAGGGTATTAACCACAAAATAATTGCATGGAAAAGATATGCTGGTGCAACATATTTATAGGGCCAAAGACGTAAGAAATTATGTAAGCCTTGAGTGCATTTCATAGTTGCTGAAGACAGGCACTTATTCAATTTTTAAACTGGTATCACATATATACAAAGAATACTTCATAGTAAAAGTTCTTCTCTTGAAACTATCTCTAAAGGTTAATAGCAACCAGAAAAGGAAGGAAAAAGTAATGCAATAAATACGTAAAAGTAATAATAGGTGGTAAAAAGTAAAGGATAGGTACTGAACAATACTTTATTATCAGCTTACAACACTCACTTTTTCTGAAAATTTAGGGCTAAAATTCTACCTGCGTGTTATACACCTACACTACATTCTTTATTTAAACGCAATTGAATAAAATATAACATACCTATCTTCTTGTATTTTATTTCAGTATTTCAAATTAAAGCTGCTATGTAAACGCTATAAGTATTAAGAAATTTGCATATTAAGTTCTCTAAAAAATGTTCAGAGATTCAATAGTTTTATATTTAATTTCCTTAATTTTAATATACATACCAACATTTCTTACTTGAAATTACAGTGCGTGTTATATGCCGATAAATATGGTATATCTCACGGAGACTGCTAATAAACATGACAGAAGTTCATTTAATGCATATCACTCATACTATAGATGAAATAATTAGAGCACAGTCATAGAAGGGTGACTGGAAGGAGCACTTTACTGCTAATAGTTTGAAGAAGATTTCAGTAAAAAGTATATTGCCCTTTAAACTGTATCAAAATAATGCTTTCAAGTGCTTATGCTTGCTAAACATAAGGTCTTTGGTTGGTTGACCTTTGTAGAAAATATATAAAATGTAAGTCACAAAAAAACAATCATAAAAATCAGTGACAGTAATATCTAATAAGATAAATCATTTCATCTCCCTTTCTAATAAAAACTAATTATATTAAATTTCCACAAACAAAATTTTAAAATGAAAAAAAGAAAACATAATGCACAAATAAGCATATTTCTTAAGCAAGGACATCACAAACTCATTGAGCTTTCATTCATAGCAGCACTCTCACTTAACATGTTGGGGCATTTGAAGATCCCATCTATAACACTTTCATACAGCGTTAAAGTTCATTAAAACATGCCTAGCAATTACACTTTCTGGATTTGTGTTTTAACTGCACCATTCTCAATAAATACACTGCATCCTTATTTCTTTTGATCCACACAATCTTTAGAATTTTATTTTGATGTAACAATAAAGTCAAAACACTTACGACCATGACATACTACTGATGTCCACACTCAGCCCAAACCACTGTTCACACAAATGTCAACAAGTCATGTTAGAATCCCCATCTTGCTGTTGTACAGGCTCCTGAAATGACAGTAAGAATCATTGCTACAGAAAAATAGCAAAATATATCTACTTGGATACATTTCATAAACAATTAAGACTATACAGACAATAATAACAATTGACAGGTTTTTTTAAATTCCACGCACAAATTTCCTTTGTAAAAACCATACATTAATTTTATTCTGTTTGCCTCTAAATACCAATATATGCTATGAAAAATACTTGTCAGTGCATTTTTACTAACCAAGATTTTAAAAACTTCCATATTCTTAAATTAGTTTTGGGTGAAACATTTCAATATCTGTAGAATGTTATATAACCATACTAATTTCATCAACTCTAAATACCTATTTCTTATCATAGATATGAATTACATTTTCTATTGCATCTATTATCAATAGTATATTGCATCTATTATCCAAGGTAAAACCACCCTTTTTATTAGAAATTATCAGGTAATCATTTCTATATTGGTATTCTATAAGGTAATTAAATGTTTCCAGCAATTCTGCCACGCTCAGGAAAAAGCCCAAAGGTTGAAGTGGTGACACTTTGTATATAAAAGAAAGACTTGCTTCATTTCACCTGTCCAACATATGAGTCCTAAATACTCATGACATATTTGACTTATTGTTATGCTAGCATGTCTAAGGACTGATCTCTGAATTTTTGTTTACCTTCTTACGTGTAAATAATATATTCTAACCTTTTCCCTCAATAGCAGGAATATATTAATATTTTCTCACTCTTGCACATGCAATATATATAATTGTCTGTGTGACTGGCATGGAGTTTCAAAATTAATACCAAATACATTTATTCTGCCCTTGTGATGATTGATATAAATCCCTTAGTGCCATCATGTACCCATTACATTCCCTGAACTTCTGAATCTAATAATTTTTCATGGTCAGTTATTGCATTTTAAATTAAACCAATTTATAAGACCGCTTTGTGAGTTGGCTGCCTCAGTGAGGACCTCAGGCGGCAGTTGGTGCCATTAATGTGGAGGCTGTTTGCCTTGCTTACAAAGCATTCCCTTAACAGTGTGAAAGAGATGCGGCATGGTAGTTCAGTGGTTAGAATACCTGCCCGGAAAGTTTGAGACCTGGGTTCGAGCCCCAATCATGACGCTATTTTTACACTTGTTATTCCTTTGAGATCAGCTGCAAAACTTCATCATGTTAAGAAGTTCACCTTTCCTTAATCCTTACTCCAATTTTTTAAGGTATGTTTTTTCTTAACAATGAAATGTTTATATTATTTTAGCTTTCAGGTATTTTTAATATAGCATGAAATTCCCTTTCAAACCAGCGAGTAAATGAATTAGGTCTCAAAAAACACCTTCCTTCTTTTGTATAATCTTGAAAATGGCTGCCTATTCTGCTAGTGAGATGTCAAGAAGGGTCAGCTTCTTTAGCATGAAATACGGTATCTTCTTTATTAGTTCATTCCCTTCTCTGTCTGTCTGTTCCTTGTTTGCCTAGTCCACCTGAAGCCCATGTGTTTCGCTCTGCATTTCTTTGCTCCTTTCATGGACAGTAATCATCAAAGATAAGAGTCCCTCTAAACAGACAGCATAAACTAGGACCCCTTATAATATTTCCTCGTCTCTCGAAGGAGTTTCAAAACCACAGTTTGGAACTTATTCTGTAGGAACTTTGTTTGGGAGGGTATGAGAGACTATTTAGGTAACAGAAAAACATTTGTAGGTGGGTTTGAGCCTCAGGACGAAGCTAAAAATTTGTCCAAAGCTGTGAATGTCTTCCAGTTATTTTTTGATGGAGAATTCGTTCATACTATTGTTCTAGAAACAAATCGTTATGCTAAGCAACAGATTTCATCAAGTGAACCCCCAAGGAAGTCAAGAATTACAGTAGAAGAAAAATAAATAACACTGGGACTACTCATACTAATGGGTATTATGCAGAAGCTAACACTTAGTGCTTACCTTTCAACAAGGAGAGAGATATCAACTCCAGATTTTGGGGATGTAATTTTAAGGGAACAATTGGAGATGATTTGTAAATATCTTAATTTCCGCAATATTGAAGAAAATGACCAACTCAAAATGATCCTCCAAAACATCTAATTGAAAATTTTCAGACATATTTCTTACCAAATTGTGACATTTCAATAGATGAATTGTGGACTCTATGGAAGGGCAGGCTACCCTTCAAGTAATACTTTCCTCTGAAGGCAACAAAGTTTGGAATTAAGAGCTACGAGCTTTGTGATACAAATATTGGCTACTAATGGTCCTTCCTGGTTTACACAGGTAAAGATACAGTATTTCACTCAAAAATCATTCCAGATGACTGAAACGAGACAACAGCAATAGTTTTAAACCTGGTAGAACTGCTGGACATTGTGTATGGATGTACAATTTTTACAATTCTCCTGCTCTCAAAACACTATAGAAAAGTAAATACAAGCCTGTGTTGGAATGTTTAGGTTGAACCAAAAGGATTTCCCAAGAAACATGAAGGAGAAGAAACTGCAAAGGGACAAAATATGGAGACAACATTCTGTGCCCATTTTTGTTTTCAAATGGAGGGACAAAAAAGTCTCCTCCATGATCTCCACATTCCAGTGATGAAATGAGAATGGTATTCAAAGGGAAAAAAGAGAAATGGAAGCCTGTTTGTGTTTTAGATAATAACAAATTCATGGGTGGGGTGGATCTTAAGAACCAGTTATTGCATACCTACCTGATCAAAAATAAATGCCACAAGTGGTATATGAAGTTATTTAAGAGACTATTGAATACAGCAGTCCTAAATTCATATGTCATTCACAGGGAAAATACACATTAAAAACCACCTATCATTTTGTGAGCAGCTGCTTCAGGGAATATTTTTGAAATGTGCAACTGCATACAGAAAGTTTGTATGTACCAGCCCATCACTCCTCAGAAAATTTACAACCACAACTCACTAAATGACATTTTCAGAGGAAGATTCCTGCAACTGGGAAAAAAGCAAAGCCCTAAAAGAGGTGTGCAGTTTGTACCAAGTATGTGAAAAGAAGAGACATTGTGTACTGGTGAGAACCATGTGCAGTTGGTTTACACTTGGATTGCTTCCAACCTCATCATACGAAGCAGAATTACTAAAGTAAAGTCACTCGACTATTTCCATACTAACATTTTAAAACACAAACAATTTTCTATATAAAAGGATTTGATAATAACAGAACACAGCCAAAGAAATGGGCGAAGTCATGAATTTTCATGTTGGCAAAATGGGTAATCATATTGAAAGTATCCAATCAATTATGAGATCTTTAAAACTTTTTACAAAATTTTAGCATTTAATTGTTAACAAAATGCACAGTACTTTAGAGATCTCACCATTAAAATGAAAAAAAATTCTTAAGCTTAAGATGAAGAAGAAAGAAAAGAATAAGTTTAAAAGAATAAGTTTAAAAGAATATTATATGAGACATTGATCCCGAGTTTGATTCTAGAATGCCCCAAATAAAGTACTTTTTGCGATTTTGTATATTGCGTGAGTTTTCAAACATTTGATTTTTGAATTTCCCTCTAAATGTAAAGCCTCACAGACAAGGTGAATTTACGCATGAAAACCCCAGCAATACATGAGAAAATGAATGAGGTATTGCTCATGTGTACCTTGGGATCGATTCTAGAAAGCCCCAAAAACTGCACTTTTCGAGATTTTATACATTCTGCAGATTTTCAAAAATGGTTAAGGGCATTTTCCATAAAGATAGATGATTGAAATTTGCAATATCATTAGAAGATATGGCTTCTATCGCATGTAGTAAAGACAATTCCCCTACTGGCCATGTGTTTGATGCTATGATGTATGAAGGAATTGCCACCAGTGGCACATGGCAGGGTGTGTAATAAAGCCTCAACTAACTTACCCTATATGATATTTTTCAATATGGTGTTGTCTTGAAACCTAAGGAATAAATTTATATTTTTATGTTGCAGCAAACTGCCAGTGGAGTATGGCAAGGGTTGTATTAAAGCCTTACCTAACCTACCCAATATACATATATTTTCATACAGATTGGCAAGATGGCATCTGTGCAGGTTCTGCCTAACTGCGGCTCCTGCAAATCTCATTTAGACTCGCCTAAAAATGTCATTTCCTGTGGTATTTGTGTACAGTTGTTTCACTTAAGATGTGCTGGTCTGAGTGAACTACAGGCTGAGGCCTTAAGCGATGCTGATTTTCTATTTTGGAAATGTTTTTTGTGCAGTTTGCCCAAATTTTCGTTTGCCAACATGGCCGACAACATAAGTCAATGGAAGGCTGAGTTAAATATTCTCAAGGCTGAGTTAAGTATTCCGAAGAAATGTGTGTCATTCGCCGACGTTGCGTCCGCGATTTAGGCAATTCTACCTTCCATGACCCAGGATCTCTCAATGCAGGTGCAAGCAACTGTTCAAACCACTGTTTCTCCGGACTTGTTGTAACCATATAAACTGCAGTGTCTGAAGACCTCAGAAGCATGAGAAATCTCAAAGAGCGACGATAGTTTTCATAAGGTAGTTTCAAAGCGCCGAAGGATTGTAATAATTATTGTAATAATAGGCAATAATCAGCAATCTACTGAATGTTGCAGCTTCATGGGATTCCTTTCACGTGCCATTATATATGTCGGTCGAGTTTCTCATGACACTTTCTGCAGTGACATAGTTTGTTTCTTGTCAACTAAATACGTAAAATATTTTTCTTTCTTGCGAGGAGTTTTTGATTAAAGACCACTATCGATCTTTCAAAGTCAGCATACCGCTATCCTTATGTGACAATCTACTAAATTGTGCAGTTTGGCCAGACAATGTGTTATTCGGGAAGTTTTACCCACCGAGAAAGTTGTACTGTAAAGACACTAGTTTTGTGGTGACATAAGATATTCCTTTTGCTGCCAGTATGAATTCCATCATTAATGAATCATCTGCCAGTGATACATCCTACAACTGTAATAATGTTTCTGATGATTCTTCATCTGTTGCTATATCCTCTCCTCCTGGCCCTCCCAATATGACATCCATTGATAATCCCAGACAGATTTCCACCAGGGCAAGTCATGGTATAAACAAATCTAAATCCTAATGGCTAGGAATGGACTCACAGGTAACAGTGCTTCTTTTTAATGTGCAATGTATTAAGAATAAACTACTCGATATTGAGGTGCTTTTAGATAATGTCAAACCTGATATACTTTGCTTTTGTGAACATTGGCTCTCTACTGCTGACACCGACTTCTTGTGCTGAAATGGGTACTTTATTGTTGATATTTTTTGTCACTCTAATTTTATAAATGGTGGTACAGTTATCTCCTTCTCTGGACTACAACCTTGTCGTGGTGGAAGGGCTTGCTTGTTCCTATGACCTAGAGAGTGTAACTGGTGGGAACTATGTTCCTGGTAAGGTCACCCATGCCAGAATGGTCAATAGGTAGGGGCCACAAGAAAGGTAGTCCACGCAGCGTCTGTACCTCAGTGAGGCTGCAAAGGTGTCTGTACCCCAGTGGGGCAGCCATTATGGGTGATGGTGGTGTCATGTTAAAAGGAAGGTTGAGGAAGGCAAGGGGAGACCACCACAAATCTATCCATAGCAATTATGATGTGCCAATATAAGAATATTGTAAGTGGTGTAAACGGGACTCAACCTCTATGGAGAGTGTCGTGCTCAGCAGTGATAGGAGGTAGGCTATCTCAGTCGACATTCCATGAAACCCTTACCCAGGAAATGACAAGAAAAGAAGAGAGAAGATGGCCAAGGAAACAAGGGTGGAAACCTGGAATGTTAGGGCAATGCTTAGGAAAGGAAAGTTAGAAAATGTAAAGGTAGAAATGAAGAGGTCCAACATTAACATACTAGGGCTATGTGAAGTACGATGGAAGGATGGGGGTGATTTCTGGAGTGATAATGTGAGAGTAATTTTCAGTGGGGGAAATACTAGCCAGAGGGGAGTTGCAGTAGTGCTAGATAAGAAAGCAGGAAAAGCCATGATAGCCACAAAGCTAATAAGTGACCGGGTTATGTCAGCTGAACTAAAGGCTAAGCCAGTAAACACGGTGATAGTTCAGGTGTACTTGCCCACTAGTGAACATAGTGATGATGCAGTAGAACTTGTTTATGAACAAATAGAAGAAGCAATGGGAAGGGTTGGAGGCAATGAAAACCTAATTGTAATGGGGGACTGGAATGCTGTAGTTGGGCAAGGCAAAATTGGAGAAAAAGTGGGAGGGTTCGGACTGAGAAATAGAAACAAAAGGGGACAGAAATTAGTAGACTTTTGTAAGAGAAATATCCTCAGAATTACAAACACACTTTTTCAGCACCATAATAGGAGGCACACATGGAAAAAGTCAGGAGATATGGATAGGTACCAAATTGATTACATTTTGGTAAGAAAAAGGTTTTGAAATGCCCAATTTTGATAGTGCCCAAGTAACTATTGGGAGGGTCAAGCAAAATAAAATTAGGAATCCATTGGTGACGGTAGAAATGATAAATAAAATGAAGGAAATGGAAAAGGGTTAACACAGAGCGTGGACATAGAATGCATAGGGCTCTCAATAATGAACTGAGAAGGGAAACAAATAGGGCAAGGGAACAGTGGTGGAAGGGTCAATGTAACGAAATAGAAAAGCTGGACGAAAGTGGGAGGGTCGACCTAATGTATAGAAAGGTGAAACAGTTAACGGGAAATAAAACACGAAACAGAATAACCACAATAAAGGATAATAATGGTAACGTTCTACGAGATCCAGCTAGCATAAGGGAAAGATGGAAAGAATATGTTGAGGAAATATAAGGTAAGGACATGAAGCCAACAAAAATGTTAGAAAGTGAGTGGAGTGTGATGATGGCCTTGCATGATATGAAAGGAAATAAAGGAATGGGCATTGAGGAGATACCAGTTGAGCTACTTAAAAACCTGGAGGAAAGGGGTTAGAGAGAATTCTATAATTTATGTAGAAAAATTTATGATGATGGGGAGTGGCCAGAGGATTTCACTACAACAATGCTGATTCCTTTTCAGAAAAAGAATAATGTTTCTGTGAGTCAGGATTACCATACAATCAGTTCAATATCTCATGCAGCAAAGGTTATTCTAAGGAATAGATATTCTAATTGAATAGAAGAATTGAAGGAAAAATCAAGGGGCAAATCAGAGAAGACCAGTTCGGCTTTCAGAAAGGGAAAGGAATGAGGGATGCAGTCAGGGTAATGAGGGTACTAGTAGAATGAAGCCTGGAATTTAAAAAGGATGTATGTGCATGTTTTGTCAATTTTGAAAAGGCTTTTGATAGAGTTCAATGGCCAGAACTAATGGGAATTTTAAAGAAAATTGGGTTGGACTGGAAAGATAGGCGTTTGGTACAAAATTTGTACATAAATCAAACAGCACAAGTTTATATACTGAAACCATGTTGTTCTGTAAGAATAGATCCACTAAATATGCCATTTATGACTCTATCAACCACTTAAACACTGTTCTTGATACAAATCTTAGTACTTGTGCTATTCTTTTAGACTATAGTAAGGCATTTGATCATGTAAATCATAATCTTTTATCCAAAAACCTGGATAGTGTTGGTGTCAGAGGTCTAAGGCATGGTTGCTATCATACCTAAAAGACAGGGTGCAAAGAGTAATTGTCTATAAAGTACTCATCTTCTTCTAAAATTATTAATCAAGGCATTCCCCAAGGTTCTGTTCTTGGCCCCACCTTGTGTTTAATATATATTAACGATCTTCCTGATCAAATCAACAGTGTACCTTGCTGCACTCCAGTTATTTATGCTGATGATACACACGTTATTATCTCTTCCCTTACTTCTGATCAACTCATTGAACGTTGCAATCTAGTGAAAATTCATTCCTGGTCCATAAATAATTTCCTTGTACTGAATCCTGCCAAATCACAAGTCATTAACTTCACTCGCAAAAACAAAGCACATCAAAATATTAAATATCCTCATTGATGGTCACACTTTAACACAAGTTGGCTCTTGTCAATTGCTGGGTATTCACATTAATACACATCTCTACTGAGACTTGCATGTAGGGTTGCTTCTAAATAAATTAACTCCTATCCGCTACCTCATCTGTACAATCCGCTCCACTGTTACACTTTATGTATTGCTTTCTCTCTATCATGGTCTTTCTTACTCTCACGGTATGTACAGTGTGATTTTCTGGGGATTTTCTCCTCATGCAATCAAAATTTTTAAGCTGCAAAAGAAGTTAATTAGGCTTAGGACAAATGCCAAGCTTCATGCTCCTGGTAGTTCACTGCCAACATTAATGTACACAATTATTACACACATATTGCAAGTAACTTGCACGTGCTTTATGTACATACTAGAACAACTCAATTTGGGCCCCAACATATGGGACTTGTTTTGTACAATAAACTTCCTGATTGCCTCAAGGAAGTGAGCTCAAGTTTTTCTTTTAAACTGAAGTGTAAAAGTTTCCTGCTTGACAAGTTGTTTTATAGTGTAAATGAGAGTCTTACCTCTTAGATTTTCCTAAATGTGATCTGATTTATTCGATCTGTATGCATGTATTGTATGTTTGAATGACTGTTTTTTACCTTTATGACAATGTCTATGTCAACTTTGATCTTTGACTAATACACAAAATAAAATATGGTGTGGTCTTGAAATCCAAAGGATATATTTATGTGTGTAAGTCGCCGCAAACAGTGGCGTAAGGCAGGGGGTATTAGTACCTGGCCTAATCTACCCTATATCAAGTTTGCAGTATGCAAGCAACTTTTACTTCTATATTACTCTACTATATATTAATATATGTATATAATCAATAAAACTATATCTCTCTAAGTACAGCCCAAATAATATATAATAAGGACAGGACTTTTGGAATTAATTTGGAACATTTGTTAAAATTGGGTATGTCATGGGGAAAATGGGATGAATGGACACATTACAATGAACTTACATAAGATTTATTATTTACCCAATATAAAACATCTGAAACTAGCATAACATTGTGCAATATTGAAGGCATAGGCGTAAAATATAAAACTAGAAACTAAACATGATGTACTTTAAAGAAAATTAAATGTTACAACACATTTTATTGGTATTCTTCTGAGAACCAACTTTTACTTAGCACGTTTAACTCATTCATATGCAGAAAAACCATAAGTCCTATACACTATAAAGGCGAAGACAAGTAAAACTTCAATAAGCTGCTATAACTACATGAATAAAAGCATTTTCTCCAGTTTGACTGAAATTCAATAGCCTTATGTAAGAAGCTCATAACATTAAATGCTTGATTTGAGTGATAAAATGATCATTAGCTTCAAAAAGTTAACAAAAATGCAATCAGTAATGGTTATCAGAAAACAAAATAACAATAGAATGGATGAAAAGAATAAAACATATTAATTTCTATAGCAATTACGCAATTCAGATACTTTAATATGTCAATCATTTTATATCAGGTAAACTAGGGAAATCATCACCTTAAGTACCAATAAAATAAAAGAAAAATATTCTTCTACAAACCTCAAGGTCAGAATGAAAAATGGCTATTTATCTGAATGACAACTGACAATTTCCATTACCTACAATCATAGTTCATGAAACCTATTTCATGTTAAAAAAAAGATCAAAAGATGCAACGAGTTAAGGTATCACATTCAAAGAGATGAAAATTTGAGAACTAACTAAATCTTTATAAAAACTTCCAACTTTAAAATTCATACCTGAAACGGACTGAGAGTAGTTAGTACCGATGTTCTGTTCAGGGTACCAAAAGGGTTCAAACTTGTTTCTTCATTTCTTGGTTGAGATCCCAATTCACTCAGATGACACAGCTGTTGCGTAAGAGCTAACGTTCCACCTTCTGCTACTGTTAGAATTACCCAAATAATTTCTGAAAAAAATTCGAAATCGCACATTAACGAAGGTATAATGTAATGAATCACTCAGAGAATTAATGTTTAAATTCTCACCTCCGAAAAAGGTTCCCGTTGCTGTGGACATCCTCCACTTGCTTTGGTAAATGCCTGCCTCTTGAGGGCTGACCATTTCTACACTAACATCAGTGCAATGTTTAGGTTCCAAAGATTCTACTAGCACACGATCAGGAGCACAAAGTTGGTCTCCATGAGTAAATCGTAAACAACAGCCTGGAGGCCAACTTTCTTCCCCTGAATTTTGTATCCTCCAAGTTTTCGTGAACCTGAATGTGAATGGGATGTTTAAATAATACATTTTGGAATCGAAGTTACCTTCTCTATAATAAAAAACAGTAAAATACAGACCTTGTACATGGTGGTACACTCTCACCCTCACCTATAGTGACATCTTCAACAAATGCCATTGATGGCAGTTTATTTGGCGATTCGAAATCAAAATATGAACAAACAGCTGCTTGTAAGTTCCTGTAAATTGTAATAAAATTACAATATTAGATCGCCATTCTCGATTTTGGTCGATGACATCACAAAAAGAATTTGTAAACAGTCACAATCAAACATCAATGTAAATCGATAAAATTACACCAACCAATTATTCATATCAAGAAAAAATGACGCAGTTGTCTCATTCAACTGATTTCCAACTATTTTTTGCAACTGCGATATTAAAACATCCTTATCAGTCGTGCCCATACAGCTGAATTGCTGCAGAAGACTTTGTTCCACATCGTCCACATCCATTTCAACTCATGTATTCACCTACTTTGGCCCAAATTCTTGTTTCCTATGTATAAATTACTCTAAAATTAAAGGGTTTCAAACGCAAGATAAAGTAAAAGATGAATGACTTCGACCATTTACTAACTGTTCTAGTAGCACACTTCCCAATGTTTCACGAAATCTCGACACCAGCGCATTCTATGACGTCACGATGAAACGTTTGAGATTAACTTGAATGTCGTCTGCTTCATTCGAGGGAAGTTCGTAATACAGTTCTGTCGGACGCGCCGCGGGGCGAACTGGAAGTGACCTTACGTCCGTCTAAAACATAAGAAATATCGTAAAATCATTTATTTTACGATTTTGTGAGTTAAGAAATACATATTAACTCACCAGCGACTCGTTTTATCGCAAGTGGTTTTGTTCAAGTGAATTTAAAGTGAAAAGTGTGGATGTCATCTTCAACGAGAAAGTTACACGAAAAGCCTTAAACGGTAATTTAGTGTTAAACTATTGAAGCCTCATTTAGAAGATTCTTCCGACTAGATAAAAACTGAATCGATCCTATGCTATATATATCGGTGACCCCAGTCGTTATTTCTGTGAAACAATATTTAACGCAACAATGATTGGGCCATCATTAGGACAGGAGGAAAACGGTTCTGAGAATTCAAAGCTCTATGATGAATACAGAATTAATTCAGAAGAAGAAATATCAGAAGAAAATATCGTTATACTTGATGCTAATAACAGCATCTCGTTTTCAGACTTAGGTAGAGGAAATCGCCCCGCTCGTTTAGAAGTAGTTATAGTACAAGGGACGTGGAATGAGTCTGATGAAAATAGCAGCTTGACTCTTTCGTCGGATATTTTTGCGGATTTAGAGACAGAAGAAAGCAACAATGATAGAAATACAACTAATATCATTTCGGAAATAATTGACAATGAAAATGGACAGAATAGAATTTACTACTTGGATAAGGAGCGATCTGAGGAGGCAGAAAACGATTCTCACTGCGAGAATAGTTGCGGAATAGAAAAAGAAGAGAACAATTTGCTTTGGCTTCTGAATTATAAACTAGACGCAATGTTAAATGTCGATGACGTCGATCACGATCACAGCTATCTAGGAAAGGATTATGATCCAAATGAAAAATTTTCCTGCTTTAAAGGTAAATCACTCATTGATACTTTTCATTCGTAAGGATATTATTTATTATTTTGATGAAGTGTGAGTATTTGTTTCTCTATCTGAACTTATTTCTATCCTCTATTCTTATTTAAATGTATCCCTAAGGTACCATCCGAGAGTCGAGCCATAATTCGGAAGGAGGTTTGGGAGCTAGGTTCTACGCTGGCGAACAGTATAAGGGTCGCCGAGTACCAAATATTGCAAACCAATATCGCCGGTCTCTTCCGAATTTTAGCACTTCATGCGTCCTTAACTCGCCTGTTTTGACGTCGAATATGCATTCCAAGAGCCAAGGATGTAACAGTGTTCTTCGCAAACCTCCATTTACATACACGGAGATGATAGAACAAGCTCTATCAGAGAGTGGAGAGCTTACTGTTTCTGGGATCTACAATTGGATTTCGTAAGTAAATTCCTTTCATAATAAAAATTAGTTTTGTTAAATTGAGACTACAAAGAAATATCTTGCTCAATTAGAATCCAGTAATGGTTACTTCCAAGGGAAGTGAAATTAATTCTTTGTGCATGTTTTAGTCGCGTGAAACCGATTTATCAACTTCTAATTTTACATTTAATTTAATAATCAGCCATTTTTCCGCCTCTCATAAAATCGGTGATCGGTCACAATTTCTCTTTTGAAATGAGATATTAGTAATCAGGCATCCTTCAATTCATCATTTCCTAAACATAATTAGGAAACTAATATGTTTCATGGCTGCAATTCTGTATCGAAGGTAATGAAGAATAGTTGCATAATTTAAATTAGCTAATCGAAAGAAATGCGTCAAAAGATAGCGTTCTTAAATAACAGTGTACATAACGAGTCATCAGGCTTCTAAAATTTTCGGCTTTTTAATTTTTATGGCTGTGGATTCAAGCTCCGATTAAATTTTTTGCTGATTTCTATGGCAAAACAATTGTACATAAAACACAATTCAAAATTAAGAATTCAAATATGGATTAAATGCATTACCAAACTCATGAGTATAGTGATGTTATTCTTGCAAATTTTTCCATCCTTATTACTATTTCCGTATTCGTAAATATTAAGCCATTTTTAGAAGGGTTCTCCTCCGACTTTGTTCTTTGCGGTTAAGTCAACTGTACTTCTGGATGAAAGTAGGACCGATAAAAACCACATTTTGAAGGCAAATCTCATAGAGAAAATTGAAATCTTGAAAATAAAATGAAATGAAAATTGAAAAGGGGAATCAAGGCGACAGGTGAATGGGAGGAAATCGTCGAACAGTATATGGAAGAGATTCGTATCATTGAAGAATTAATATAAGTTTGCATTAAGTTGGGAAAAGGTAAGGTGAAATTGACGTTTTGCAGGTAGTGGAGGAGACTGCTAGGGGAAAACTGCGGGGGCTGGTATCTGACTTATCGTTCTCGAGGGGGTCTTTCGGTCAATAGGTGGTACCAGGTACGGCGTGAGGCCTTACCTTTGACCGAAGATCACGTGCATCGAGAAAATTCTTCTCTGAGGCCAGGCAGCGACATCTGCTGCACGCGTCTCCATCAAACGACTCTGCACTTCCTTTTATTCACCCCCTCATCCATTCGTTCCCACCCTCTGGAAATTTTTCTCCTCACTCTACAAGGATATAATTTTTGGTGAGAAACTTCAGGGGCATATTCAAGCCTTATCAACGGTAGTAGTTGCTAAATGCGCAGCAGTAATATACTTACTTATAAAAGGCCTTAGTAAATTTTATTCTAGAACATTTTAACAGAATACCATCTGCAACAACGACTAGCAACAACTTAGGATGAAAATTTGCATTAATCCCTTCTAATCTGGTATATTTTTAAGTTTATGCTACTTTGGTTTCGTTACAAATTCCTGAATTCATTTAGAGAATTTGTTTCTCCATGAATAACCCAACACTGGATATTTGCTAAATGAATGTTGTGTACTGCAAATACGTACAGCAAACAACGTCGAGAAATAGCCAGTTTGCTTTCAGTCTTTGTACATACATTTCGTATAATTAATTTTCATCTGCTATTTCGCAGGCTATTCAGGCTTCTAAGATATCACTAAATCAAGCAAACACCAGAATACATAACTGGAATATGCCTTTTAAGAGTCTATTAGGTCTCTTCATTCATGAAATATTTATCGATATTTTTATAAATTAAACATATAACTCGTGTATCTTTTCAATCTAGATCACAATAAGACAAGCTTGGATTCGTATCTTACTCTAGGGAGGTTCGTTATGGTTAACCTTCATCTTGAAGCTTATAGAAACGCTACGTAGGATTCGTATTAAATCAAATAAAGATTAACAATGAAAATTAATGACCGAACTATTTAACAATTGAAATCGAGCTTGAAATTTTTGAGTTATTAAGCGCATTGTTCTCCGACTGAGGAATTACTAATATTAGTCTAACGAAAGTAAATGAAGGACGGTATTGAAATACTAAAATATAGAAAATTTGTTACACGTGTATACATTCTATTAAGCTTTAATAATTTTCATTTAAATGAATAAAAGGCGAAGAAATCGTAATTATAACGGACTTTCTTAGGTTCTTTTTTCAGGGTGTTTTAGGTGGTCTATTTTTTCGACGGTATTTATCAATCCCTCATAAAATTTCGCAACTAAATTTACACTTTTAAATAAAGTTCGCCATTTCTTTGTACATTCATGGTCGTTTATCCATTTTTTCCGTATTGCACTCGAAGAAAAAGCAATCAACTCTTTTGGTAAAACGCGCTCCACTAGCCTTCCACATTCGAAAATATTAAGGGAAGTAAAGAAATAGGCACAAAGTTAATGAGAATATTTAAAATTAATCGTTTCTATGGCGATAAAAACGTTAGCTACTTTGTAAGCATCTAGGCTTTACAAGTTTCCTCTTGGGAGAGAATTAAATCTGATGTTGGATTTACAAGTACGTAGCAAAACGTACGACCGTGAATTTTATACTGAACAGCTAAGAAACTCTAGTGAACTGTTAGTAATATTCTTATTTTTCTGAGAATGATGGCAAAATCTTATTTTTGCAATAATCTCGAGTTCTTAAAAGATTTTCTCATAAAGGAAAGTAGATATGCGATTAAATTTCGTCCGTCGGAAAGAAGAAAATTTGACCCTCTTGTAAGACGCCATGCTGAGGAGACTAAGTCTAAGGATAGGATTTTTCCTATCCGATTTATCGATCCTTCTTAGTATTATCCTTACGCAAAGATAATCGTCATTGTATAACAACTCAAGCTGTTATGCTTGTAAATCTCCAATATTTCACAAATAATCACATTCGTTTACGCAAATTGCTTTCCAAATTATCGAGACATGTTTAATTGGGATCCTGCTGCATTCTTTTCAGCATAAAGATGAAGAAAGCGTCAAAATATCAATACCACAAATATTGTGAACCTTGATGAAGGAGATTGTAATTGCAAGGGATGTGTGATCAAATATTGCAGTCAACTCCTCCATTGATTATTTTTGCGCTCCGTCTATTTTCTAGTACTGAAGACTTGACGAACGCTCTCTCATTCGCTTATTTTAAATAAAAAAAATTAATACTACTTTATACTATATGATATCAATTCATATTAACATTAATACACTACACTTACACTAATTAATTTATTATACTTATTCGTTGTTATTTGAAATGCAGTGCATTTAGGAGATTATTTTCTTGGAAAAATATCAATCATGGTTTTGATGTCTTTAAGTTGAAAAAATGGTCAAACACTTAGCTCAGTTTATATTCATACGTTACGTGTTCTTTGCCAGAAAACTCCATCATCTGGTTTCTCTTTCCCATGCATGCTTTGAAAACCCCTTCCGGAAGGACAGGTGTAGGCAGTGATCCGTGCCCGCTTGCACCAGACTCCGACTGCACAATTAGTCCACAGAGGGTAAGGGTTTACGATTCAGGCTTCAAGGGTAGCACAGAAAGTAAGAATACCGAAAAAATCAAGAGGCTGTAGGTCATTAATCATTTTTTACCCTACCATGTTGTCTATTCTAAACTTCATTGGTAGATAAATGTTCTTTAAAATAGTAAATTAAACCTATTTTCTCGACGGAAAGCATGAATTCTAGGCTCGTTCAAACATGCATATATAGCATCAATATTTTGAATCACAATCGTCTCTACTACCTGTTTTCATTTTCCTCGATTCGGAAGAAACTTCAAGTATAACAATTAAGAATATTTAATAATGAGTTTCGCTAGAAAATATTTTTCGTAAATGATTTAAACAGCCCGAAAAATCGGTGCATGGTATTTGTAGAAGCCGGCTAGGGATAAATTATTTACAATTTTTGTATGCTGTAATTACTCGACTTTGCTGAGACCTAGCGTATCAAAAATTACACTTTCGCCATGGCACAGCTAACTATTCATAAATTATATTGAATAACTACGATCCGCATTTTGTCTTTAAGGTCTACTTTTCCAATACCACTACCCTAATGACGATAAATATTTTATACCTTTAAAGTTTCAGTGATGGCGTGAAATATGGGTTCAGAAACTGACGGCGAAATAATAATTTCGCCGTCAGCCAAAAATTAAAAAAATCGACGCTTTCAATTAGTCAAATAATTTATACAAAGAACAATTCCACTCACGCCTTTAAATAATTTTGCTAAGTAATGCGCTGAAAAGTATATAGGGTAATATCGAAAATCAGAATTCATAATACGATTAACGTATGAATTACGATATTCTAAATGCTCGGAAAGGGGATATTTTAAAAATACAGTAGTCTCTCGAATATCCGAGTTATTGTGGACCGGGAACACCTAGGATAATACGAAAGGGTCGTCTTGCTAAATTATAAAATACATGCGCTATTTTCATGCCTTGCCGTTACTTGTATTAACAATTAAGATGTCACATGAAAAAACTTTTTTAATTGAAATATGTATATCAATTTTCTTCCATAATACACGCATCAATCGTCCGGATGCAGTACTTACTTTTTTCTTCCGATTATCTCCAGATTATTACGACATCGTTTGCCTGTCTATACTGAATTGGCTGAACTGTCTATGCTAAACTGGCATTATGCAGCTATAAGCACCAATGCAAACAAATAGTTATAGCGGATAATACGGAATCAAAGTTAATCGGAACTCGGCTAGTCGAGACTATGTACGATTAGTGATGCAATCAAGAGCATATTCAGGAATTAGTTTAAGGATAGCTGTGGGGTAATAGTTCGTGATAATTTTTTTCTATGGGTAGCGTTATTCAGGTATAAAAGTTTTTGACTGATTTCTCCTTAACTGAATTTCAGGAAATTGTGGAGATAAATGATTGCTTATCTAAGTAGAATTAAATTATAAAACTTACAATTTCTTATGTAATATTATTAAAGAGAGACACAAGGCTCTTTATCTTAATTTTTATATTTTGGATATGCAAAAAAGACTCAGATGGCAGATCTTTTAAAGCCAGTAATACTTAACCCATCACGGTGACAAGGTGGATATTGTGCTAGCCTTCCAACCCCAAAGTCCCAGGTTTGAGTCCCAGCTAGTTTAATTTCCTGTTATGAAATGTTGTTTTTATTTGTAAATAATAATGATAATTGTTGAAATTGGAAGCAACTGGAATTATCTTGCTATTTCCACTAAAGAAATTATTATTACATATCCAGGGGTAATACTATAAATTTTTTAAGGGAGAAATTCAAACATAAATATTCACATACACTAAGAACTATGCCTTGTAAATTTTGGAATGAAATATTAATTATAAAACAAAAATGACTAATTTTATATTATAAGTTGTATTTCTTTGGAAATTAGGATAAAATAGAATTAATTTTATTATTTAATATTTTAGTTATTGGACTAGCATTCAGAATATAAATATGAAATGCAAAGCACAGTTGCATTTCACAACATTTAGTATTGGGAATTTATCATTGTAATACACCAGGCAATAAGCAGACAAAGGAAGAAACAGGATTATTTTCAATATGCTGAAATTAACAGGGGTTGGCAAATATGGCAAGTGAATTGATACACAATGGCATGCATGCCTCCAGGAAAAGTTGGATTGGTAACTCCACTATTGAAATATCGTTGACACACACTATGTAAGATTGACTTGCAATGTCAATAAGACCTTAGAAAATGTATTTGCTCATATAATAATTTTCCTAGCCTCTTAATAATAACTTAATAATGACACTACCCCAGTAAAATGGTTGAGTCTAGCTAAACTGAAGTTTTTTCTGCAAAAATATATTATGGGGAAAATCGAAATTAGATTATATTCCATTACTGACGTGATAAAGGAATCTGTCTGTGTATGGTCTGTTCTTATCATAATCACCGTTGTCTTTTTTTTATTCAAGCAACCCATTGTGGAATTTTTCCTAAAGGCTTATGGAATTTTTCAGTTACATTTGATTATCATGAAAAAATTAATACATTTACATTACATTTGATAATAAAAAAAGCTCAATCATCAAAGTAAAATTATGAATAAGTTTTGGCATCTGCTTGATGAATAATGCTAGATAAACTAATCTTTAGTTAATTTAAATAGCCAGAAAAGTAAAAATCCTTCTGCATATTCCTAAAAGTTAAATACATTATAATACAAGCTATTATAGATTAATGTTAGAAGTATATAATGTATTAATTGAAATGGAAATCACACATGATCAATAAAAATGTATCTATACAAGCAGAATAAAATAAATTGTCATTGATAAAATATTATCAGATTAAGAGAAATTGTAATAGGAAATCAAAATCAAAATGTGAACATTTTCAGTTATAGTCAATAATAATGTTTAGAATTGCAGCACTTGAATTTCAAAATTACTCCTGACAGCTGGGTATTCCAATTTTTAAAGAGAGATACCTCCAAATTTATCACAATGCTGATCCATAAATTTAGGCTCTTAAGGAAATTTATAAGACATGCATTCAACACATCTTCATGACATTTGATAGGCATAGGATGCACACACCCCATTACCTTCAGTAATGATAAGATTGGTTATTTTGAGTTAGTTTTTTTAATATGATTCATAAGATTCTTACTATGTATATGACATTAATGGAGGATGAAAACTGTTTGGCTACTGGATAGCCAAGTATGCAGTGAGTTTGCATTTTGAGAAAGTGGTCTTTGGTTTGACTTCTGGTAAGAGCACATATGTGCAAAATGATCTCAGCTCACGAAACACTTTTAACAATGCTTTCACTACAAAGAATGATTTTTTTTGTCAATTTTTATTCCTGTAACAAATAGAGTAAAATGATTTACATTAAAATATAACAAGTAAAGATGCCATAGTAATTCGTTTCCAAGTTGTCCATTTCCATGGACGTTTCATGTAAATATTTGCATTTCCTCTACAGTTTATCAAGAATAGATGAGTCTTGATGCTTTCCCAGTGGAATGTATGTTGAAGATAGTCTTCTCGGGCTGCTAACCGGGTGGCTTCTTGGTGGAATACCGACGTTTCGGCCGCTATCACTGCGGCCATCCTCAGGGTTGAGTGCCTTTTGCGGTTTCTTGGTCTCGCTTATATAGGAGGGAGCCCTGTGGCTCCTTTCACCTGATTGGTTGATGGCCCATGGTGGCATTCCTCCCTTATTCTTCGGATAATGGGTTTCCATGCTGGTGGAAGTTGGAAACCGCCGTCTTGGTTGAAATTATTTGTTGCTAGTCTGATCTCAATTGACTCTTTGATGATTCTGTCCCAAAATTTATCTGTTTGAGCCAGAATTTTGGATTTCTCGAATTTTATGCTGTGGCCACTTTCAATGCAATTATTTCGAAAAATTATCAAGAATACCTTATTTCATACGAGCATTTGGTCCGTTTTTCTTTTTACCTCTTTAGTAATCACTGTATTTTTTCAGGAAGCACTTTCCATTCTACAAAGCCAATGATGATAGATGGAAGAATTCTGTAAGGCATAACTTATCTATAAACCCCCACTTCAAGAAAGGGTGCAAGGCCCGCCATGGTGCTGGTCATCTGTGGACTATAGCAACACAAGAGGATCGACCTAGAACAGCATCAGTGAGTCATTTCATCACAAAATATATTTTTGAGCAAATTTCTTTTAATTTGTAATAAAGAAAATATTTTCCGCTCCATTTATAAGAATTTCAAACAAATATGCAAGGTAGAATAGAAACCAGTCATCCTAAGAGGAGAATTAGCTTCCAAGTTGTCATGGTTGAATGAGTATAATTTTTTTAACTGCTTAGGACAACACACACAATACTTGGATTTGCTAAACTCATTTTATACCTCAACTATCTTCTTGTTTGAAATTAAGATAAAACGTAGCATCTGGTAGAATTTCTTGATACTTGCTATGCAGAGCCAGCTTCAAATTGTAACTGAGGTTGCCTCTAAAGGGTGAATTAATCAATAAATAACAAAAGAAACAAACTAATGGAGCATTCTAGATTATTCATAATGATGAAAATATATTTTGCATAATACTACTTGCTAAAAGCTACCTCTCTTAAGGCAAATGTACCACCCATCCATGATATAAAAATTACTCTTTGGAAAACTGCAGGAAGTCTTTCTTTCCGAGTGTGAAGACATGGTATATCCAACCGTTTTAGTCATTTACCTTTTTTTCAATACCTATTAGTTTTATTTCTTTAACAAATTACAACTGTAATTAAATCTACTTTGACAACCTTCTCCACTGTGTCATATAATACTCATTCATTACTCTACCAATCTTCAAGTCATACATCCTGTATCCAGGATTGGTCATCTTCCAAATGGAATCCAGGTGGAAATGCCAGCCTTGTCCACTTCTCTCTTTCCTCTGATTATGCTATAAGTAATTCTTAATAAAATAGGTACAGTAATAGATTTTAAAATCTTACAGATATATTGTCATCTTAAAAATAAAATGTCATCTTTACAAAACAGGGCTCCCTAAAAGTGAAGACCTGGATGCTAGATATTCACAGAACTTCCCTCTTGAACCATCACATCTATACCATATATGCTCATAAAACTCATCTTCAACATCTCATATAGTAGGATACCCTATTCTTGTGATACTCAGCAATGATATGATAATTTAATCAAAATTTATTTTTAATTCCCGTCCAATATACCATAGCCTATGTGGAATGAAAGAAATTTTGTTTGCCAAGGCAAATGAAATGCTTATTAAAAATTTTAAATGCCTCTTTCCATTTTAAAATACATATTTTCATTTTGAATTAGTAGCCATTTAAAGCAAATGCTATCTAAAATCATATCTTTGTGGACTAAAAACACTGAAATTGGGAATGATCTGGTGCTTTCCCGGCATATCAGATGGATGAAACGTTCTCGGGTTTCCAGCCGGGTGGGTATATCCATGATGGTCGACGTTTTGGCTTCCTCCATAGAAGCCATCTTCAGGACTGAAGCCGAAACCTCGACCATCATGGATATACTCACCCAGCTGGAAACCCAAAAACTCTTCATCCAACACTGAAATTAATAGAATATAACAATAAATGCTCTTCGGAACATTACTGCAATGTTGAACTCGTACAAAATATTTTAAAATTAGGTATGGATTTTCTATGCTCACCTTATGATTATGTATTTTGATTTATATTTTTTTACAGAGGAAAAGAAGACTGGAGCAATTTTGGGCCCAAAACTCTTATGTTGAACAACCATCAACAGGCAGGACATCACCCACCACATTGGCTGTGCAATCTATCACTCTTCCAGAAAATACTTCAGACATGAGCTGCATGGGATTAGGGAACAGATATGAGCAAAGTATGATTAGTGACATAAAGACTGAAGTAATGCCCCAAGACCCCTTGGAGGATAATAAGGAGAATTCAGATAAAGGATCTTATGTACCACAGGTAAATACTAGTAGGTTATTTACTAGCATTCATCAATACCAATGGAAATGTCTAAAACCAATATAATTTTATCTTTAAAAAATCAAGCCCCTTTCTTTGTCATAAGCTTGGATGAAAAATTATCCTTTCATTTTATTCAATAAAGAGATGTTAAGTTTTAATTTTTTTATGTTGGAAATTCTAACATTTTTTACTCTCTCATCTATTCATATCCTTACTTAATGTTTCAATGATTTTCCCTATTATCTTAATATATGTAATCAACCAAAGAGGATTTGAACTTGAGTTAGTAATTAGCATCAAGGCTTACTTCGGCAGAAGGTTGAAAAAATGGTTGAAACAGTTACTTCTTAGCTTTAAATATGGTACCATATTACAACATAAATAATCAATGAATGATATACTTTGTAAGAGTTTCTTATCAAGGTATAAGAGATATTAAGTGCATTAAGATCATGAATAAATATATTTGCATCCAGATAAAAATCCACTGATTTGGAAGACATGAATTCTTCATCATAATGACAGAATATTTGATCAGTGACTTTAACATATTTATCAATTACAGGTATTCTGCCCAGTGTTATACAATGGGCCAAAACCCCACTTAGTCTCTTTAGAACAAACAGCTGAGGAGATACTGTCAGGTGTGAAAAGAGAAGTGGAAGTGCAATACCTTACACCGATGCAGCAGAAACGATTTTCTTCTTCATTAAATAACTCCATATCAATAAATCCTAAAGATTCAGGTGAGATGATACATCTTTCAGAAAATAATTAAACATGTTACAATCATTCCTGATAAATTTTGTGCACATTGTGGGTTTTCCTGCATTATATGAAGACGATTTAAGTGCCTATTGGCAATTTTCCTAATGGTTTTATCTCCTGAGTACTAACTTTATAATGTAAAAAAACTGGAGACTATTAGAGAAAAACTGCTAAAAACTAGATTTGCATATTTAACAGTGTGAGAGAGACGTGGCACGGTAGTTCAGTGGTTAGAATACCTGCCTGGAAAGTGGGAGACCTGGGTTCAAGTCCCAGTTGTGTCGCTATTTTTCACACTTGTTATTACTTTGGGATTTTCGTAGGTTTTACAACCTACTAAGTTACCTTCCTTTCCTTTATCCTTGATATTTCCACTGGTTTGACATCATGCTAACAATTCAAGAAAATCAAATAAGAATTTATATATTCATTTTCAAGGAATCAGCTGATATCTGCAATAATATTTAAACAGAAATAAATATTGTTTTCACTTTCTGTGATATAAAAGCTACAAAAATAATCACCATTTCATTCCCCTAAATTTTGACTACATGATAATTTTTAGCTGGACCGGAAATTTATTTTACTTCAATTCATGAGACCACTTTGGTACTTTCAATAGAGATTTCTTCAAATTAATTTCAAAGCTGATTTGTAAATAACAAATTTCTTATAAAATGATGTATGGTAAAATAACTGCTTAATTTTATCAATTCAATGATATTAATGTTCAGATACTGATAAGTCAACACAAGCTCTCTCTGTGAATAATTATTAAAAATTAACTGCTCTTAACAAAAATAAAATTATAACATTACTACCACAAAATTAACTTAACAAAAATCTCTTGCATGTAATTTTTGTTGGGCAAGAAGTAAGAAAGAAACTTCTTTCTACTGATGTGACAAATTATCCAAAAAATTCTAGTGCTTTAGAGTTAATATTAATGAAATCCTTTTGCATGAATAGATACATTACAATGAGCAAGATAAGACTTCTCATTCCTCAAGGTATCTATTTTCTTAAATATCTTGATAATATTTTTCCTTAGAAAAAGGAAGTTCTTTGCCTGAAGTTACTTAGATGTGTACAACTGATTTGGGAAAACATAGACCATATAACATTTAACTCTGTCTAGGTTTTGGTTTGTTAAGGTTGAATTTACCTTTTATAGAATCTACAAAAATAAATAAAACATATATCAGTTAGGTAGTATGAAGTAATAATGTTGCTGAGAATATGTCTTTCCTGTTTTGTGTTCCTAACATAATCTCTTTTATTGTTTCAATTTGAATAAAATTTTCACATGAAGTTTTACATATAGCTAACCACATGTTCTGATCTGTTTCTTTTGGAATAAAGCTACCTTATCATGCTTCTTTTGATGTATCAACCTGAATTCATAGACATTAGTATGGTTTCTAACTAACTTTTCTGCTTCACAAAAAGTTAAACTCGACAGAGGAAATTTAATAAAATCTGCCTCTCATCGCTTGATCCAAAATTGCAGAATTATCGAATTTTATTTCAAAACGAACTTCAATATCTTTTCTATTTCAGGGTAAATTTCTTATAAAAGATTTTAATTCCTTTTTGAGACCTTCAACTATTACTTTTGATACTTGCAATTCAGTGCTTATTGCATATTTTGATTCATCTTTTATAATATACATATATATACATATATATTCAATAATTTGTTGTAATTTGGTTGGTAGACCAGGTGGCAATGGTTAAAAGGGCATAAGAAGAATAATAATTAAATTTGGTCGGCATTTGCCCAGAGAATGGAGGGAAACATCTAAAAACCACATGCTGACAGTACACGTTTTCTAGTCTAATTATAAAAAACTACATAGAAAACAGCTTCAATCAATTGGGACAAATATACTAGACAAATCCTTCATACAACTAACAATTTAAACTTACTTTCTATCATGTCTCCAAAACATTGTTGACCTCTCCAATGTGGAGATATGAAGCCATCAATTAACCTTGATCCCAACAGTTTAGAAGCTCTGCTTCATACTCCTCTATGATTTCCTTTTCCTAATGGGTAATTATTAAAAATTGTACATGCATAATAATGAGAAGTACTGTGAAACTAAAATTTTGATTCATATGACTAGAATAAAGATGAAATTTAATCCATTTAAACAAATAGAAAATGATTGTGATTTTTAAAATGATTCTTCTGCATTTTGTTTCAAGAACTCAATCCAATGAGGGTTGAAATAGTTTTCATGTTTTTTCAACATATTTATGTATATATCTTAACTGGCAGGACACATCCTATTTCCAGCTGACTTTTTAAATCCAGTATCAAAAACTGAAGTAGTACAAGAGTCAGGATTATTCCTTTTGGATGATGGAGTGACATCCTACATAGTAGCAGATGAAAATTTTCCAGTTGGAGCAGATGCTGAACATGGAGAAGTGATAGTTTCCGATAATCTCTTTGGGGAGGACCTCAACTTCCATTATCAAGATATGGTATCACCACAAACTGCTCAGCAACTGCATGTCTGAGCTGTCTTTATTGTCTCATTTTAGTTAAAGATGTCTTATCTTACACCACGAAAATGTAGATGTTACTTAAGGAAACATATCAAGGATAGTCACACTTAACTTATTAAGGGCAAACTCTAGTTGTTTTAATTTATGTTTCAGTGTTTATTTATGTTGAATGTATGAAATGTATGCTTCCTTTAATGCAGGAACTATTGCTCAGATTTACTCAGACTGAATCCCAGCAACTCTAATTGCCACCAACATACTCTTAATATTTATACAAGAGAAATTAGATCATACATGAATATAGTTTTGATAAGAAAAAAAATTTACATGTAATTCAGATTTTCATAACATTTAATTATCATTCATTCATGCTAATAATTATGAACCAAAATGTCATTAGTTGGATAAACTTAAAGTTTTAACAGAAGGCATTTAGATAGCACAAATTTCAATTTCAATCACCAAAATATGAATGAAATTTTCGTCATGAAGATATAAACATTAGATATAGGTAATTGTCATAGTCAATCTATTTATGATAATCTAGTCTNTCTGGGAATCATACTTGGAAGAAAGTTTTATAATCTCAAGAAAATCTGTATAAAGTTTGATTATAAGTCAAAAACAGTCCGCTGGTTAGATTAAGCGTATTTCCTTAAATCATATCCAACCTAAATATAGATGCGAAGCAAGACGACACTCTCCTCTACCCAGCCCTAGAGAGCAAGCTGGATTCTGGAAGGGTTTTAGCAACATGGACCACATCCATAGTATGGTTCAGAGAAATAATTTCAAATTCATCTTATCCGATCGGTTCAAAATTTAAGAATAAAATTTAGCGCTTACAAAGGAGAAGTTGATACATTTTAGATTTTCCATTCACACGGGGAATAGTTTCCATTGGAGATAGGAAATGGATCATAAAAAGGAAAATTAACAATTCATTTCTCCAACAGCATATCTAAAAGTCATGTTTTCCTATCAATACAGTTGAACAACATGATACTCACTAGCATAAACAAAAGTTCATTTATTTGGTTTTCTCTTTTCCACATATTATTTCATGAATTTTGAATGAAGGAAAACATCCAAAATTGGCTTAAATACGTTATGAACAAAGAATGGATTAAAGAATTTTAGTTGAAAAACAGACTATGCGCTATATTCCGAAAGACTAAAATTGAAGTGAAAGACGAAGACTGTAAGGAAATCTTAAGACTGCTGTCCGAGAAACTTCGAGCCTTTCCTTCCTTTAATGCCTCTAAAGAAGCCTATGCTTTTAGTTTCACGATTTTCATACTCTGATAGCGTTGGGTAAATAACGTCATCCATACCTAATAGAGTTAAGGAAATTAAAATTTTGATACATTTTTAAAAGTCTAGCTGATTTCCTATCATATGATCAAGAAGATTTTTATGATATTGACACAAAAGGAGAAGAACAAATAAAAAAATTTAAGTACAGGGTATTACAGAAAACAAAGTGTGATATCAAATTTTGATACATTTTTAAGATTCTAGCTGATTTCCTATCATATGATCAAGAAGATTTTTATGATATTGACACAAAAGGAGAAGAGCATGGAGAATGTAGCTCCTTGTAAGTATGTATGATGTTATACATTTTTCATGGCCTAATTAACTTTGTAAACCATCACTTTGATCTAATGTCTGCCAATAACAGTAATCCCAATTCAAACAAGTATGGCAAACCATAAGTTACAGTCAATCAACGACATACATTTATATGAAATAGAGGCTCCTCACTATAAGTAATTACTAAGGTAATTTCATTCTATAGTCCTTTCTGAAGAATAAATATCTTGAGTAAAAAAAGATCTCATCACTTTCTGCCGTATCTGCTGTAGGAAGATTTCTCGGGTTTTCAACCGGGACTTCACCTGATTGACATGACCATCATCAGTTGATGTTGATGGCCTTCCTCTTTGACAATCGCCTTTAATTGAGTCCTGACCGCTTTTAAGTGCGAATATCACTCTAAGTACTGACTAAAACCCATCACTTTTTCATTAAAAGCAGTTTTCAACATTTCAAATGTTTCTGTCGCAGTTTTGGAGAGCCTGAAACAAAATTTTTACACAACAACACTATTCCTCGATGTAGTTCATTTTTAAAATTTGCTGTAAGTGAAAAAAACTGCTGACAGCTGCTGTAACTGGAATCTGAAAAGGTTATTAATAAACAGAAAACGGGAGGTTACTTACCTCTCCATCCATCTTCTTTTCAAATCTTCACTGTATCCAACCCATCCAACCTGAATAAATTACCAAATGGTACAGCTTCTCAATCTTTCTGCACTAAACTAGCTGACCCCATAAGATACTCTAGTACCAATTCAAGCTCAATCTTCCTACACCGATAAATGTTTATTTATAGCACATTTGGAAACAGAATTGCAATTTCTGCTTTTAAGTGCTCACTATTATATTCTTGGTTGAATTTCTTTAAAAGATTTCCACCAAAAGGGCTCACAGATAGTCGAGTGGGCCACATGTTCAACTTAGTGAAAGTTCCAAAAGTAAAAGGATCACAGCTGTGGTGAGACATTCAAGTTCGAAAAAAGCTCCAATTATTCTTCTTTCCAGAAGATGGCAACAAAGTTGCCAATATATGTATTAAGAGCAATACTTGCAAGGCATGACCACTGACAACCCTAATCCCTGCTGGCTGGAACTTTGCAATGGCTATTTGCTCACATACAACGGCTTTTAGGAGCTTTCCTCGAACTCTAATGTTAGTGAAAGCTGTCCCAGGTTCAAATCCTAGAGGAGAACAATGTGTGCAATGACCTCAGCTGCCAAAGCACTTTAAACAGTACATTTACTAAAACTTTAAACACTACAGTACTACAATTACCACCGAAAGTTGCAGACCTTCCAGTTGTAGCCCAAAGATCATCAGGGATCCATAGATCTTATTAATAAATGTTTTGGATCAGATCTTAAAATTATTCAAGTTCTTGACATACAGCAAACATATAACTTTACATTGCTGGTGTCTACATTTCTAAACATTTAGTGTTAGGTTACTGGAGAATAAGAGAGAGTTAGTCAACATTTAATAGTAAGTACTTGAACCATCAGGTAGTAAAAAAAGCAGCATTAATGATGGGAAAGGGAGGAAATAATAGATACTTCTTGATTATTGATGATAGGAACAGCATGAGCATCTCATTTTTTTTGAGAGGAACTAGCCTTGTCATCACACAACACTGAAAAGAAATCTGTTATGATAATGCGCCAAGAGATATAGGGCTGAGTATAAATAAAAAGTTATTTTTCCATATTTGAAACATCTCTCACACATTTAAAATCATTAAGGACTGAAAATTATATTTTTCACATCATACAGTTAAGATAAAATTGAATCACTGTTGAAATAATTTTTCCTGATAAGAAAGAATGTCTTACATGATTGATGGACAAAATTTGTAACTGCTCATGCATGCACATCTGTTTATACAATACCAGCAAAGCATGCTAGTTCTTCAGTCGGCTATTTAAAACATAGTTCCACAGCAATGAACACTTGGCAGCATAAATATTTCTGGCATATAGAGATGATCTTCAACTTCAGTGAACCTTGATTATGACCGCTGCCATTATTATTTGGAACATTAATGGCAGCTGCATCTACAGGAATCTATAAATAACAACTGAAAGACTAGCAAAAACTGTTTTCCCTTGGCTGTTCGTTCACCATTCTGCATGACTGTCTGCGTATGAGATGGCCAGTACCAGGTGGTTCCTGACATAGCTGACAACTGAACACGTGTTTTGAATGAACATATGGGAGTTACAGAATCTGATGACAGAGTCTGGAAATGCAAACACTGAATTTCATCATTAATGGTGACGAGACTTGGGATTCACAAAAGCATTTTGGCTCATCAGTGACTGCAGTGGTTCTGACAAAGATGCCAATCTAGAGAACTTTTCCTCAAAAATGATGGAAGTTAATTTAACTTATTTAAAAGGTAACTTTTATTGGATACATCTGATCCTTCTCCGCTAGAATTTTTCGATTGCCACATGACTGGAAAGTAAGCAACTTCAGTTGTAGATAACTTGATTTCGATCATTATTTATTTAGAAATATGGGAAGAAGTCACAGTACTGATAAGTTTGAGAAACTATGAAAGAAAACAAGATTACCAAAAGGTAATTCTTGAGTGATAAACAAGATACATTGTTTAAAAGTTATTTTAATGAATTGTTTAAATTTTCAACAAATAATTGCATACAATACTGACATTGACTATATTGCCAATCATTAACAGAAAAATCAACAAAATAGTATGAATGGGATGAAAAGTTACCAATTACCAAATGCATCATTAACAAACCATGATTTGACTCATACATCATCGTCCTCCACCAGGATTTCCTTCTGGATTGACAGCCCCTGTCAGCAACACAAATATCACCACTGGAACTATATACATCCACTGAAGAGTAAAAGAAAAATTAGTTATAAGATGAATAATCTAAGCTAACTTCACTACCATTGCTAGCATTCCAAATTTTAAAATTACCACCCATGAAATTACTAACATTAATAATTTTAAATGTAGGATACATTTTTTAAATTTGGAGTTTCCACTTGATTAGACAATCATCATACTCTAGGTACTCGGTGGGATAATAAATTATTCAACTGAACATAATTATTATGTTGCACTAAGAATGACAAAAACAAAAAACTAAAGTGACATAACTGAATAGTTTTAAGCACTTTCAGTATCATGCCAATTATTCAGGAAATTGAAAAATTAAATACTGACAGAGTAAATATTGCAATATCATCAAGTGTTATAATTGAGGTACAAAACTTAGCCTCCCTTTCCTTATATTAATTGTCATTAAATAATCATTTGAGCAAAATTGAATAAATGCATTGAAGTTTAAAGATGAAAAATAAACACTCCTCAAAGTGGTAAGTTTGACCAAGAGACTTGTTTATCATAACTGCAAATGCCAAAATCTCCTCCTATCCATACAGTCCATCCTTAATTCTTACCATAACTTTAAAATGAGCCTAAATTCCCTATGTATTCTTGAGGAAGAATGCATAAGCTTGGATTCAAGGATATATTTTGCACTTTCATACACTTGGTAAACACAAGCTACTTGAATAACTTGTGCTCAGAATTTTTAATTAGTTAGTAAAGGCCCCGGTGAAGCATGACGAAACTTAATTTAGTTTAAAAATATATCTATTATCGTATATATCTGGTTCTTCTGAGCCAGAAACAGTCCATCATAAGATCATAATTACTCAATATATTTCTTACCATTATTTATAATATTTATTCTACTGTTTTTAAGTCATGAAAGCCTAATTTACGTACATTTCTTATATAAAAATATAAGAACTGGTTATCCTCGTGTGCTTATAAGGAATAATTCATGAAACCAACATTCAACAATTGCCTTGGTCGTCAAAGGGATGGGTTGTTTATTTTCCGAAAAATTTTACAAATTTTCCATGTATTATATCAAAGATCTCACAATTTTGAATTTATATGAATGTTTCACGACTAAAATAAGATTATATAGGGATCTTGTGCTTTCCTGCTGGGTTATGCAGCAAAGATTCTCTCGGGTAAGCAGGCACAATAGTTGAGGCTGGTTGGCCAACGTTTCCATAGCCAACTTGGCCATCATCCTCAGGGCAGAGGTGTCAAGTCCAGGGTTTTATATACAGAAAATCCGATGCCTTTCACTTTTTTCTATCCAATTAGCTAGGAGCTAGAGGGCGGGCCTCCTCCCCATTGGAGAGGGGGGGGGGGAGAGAGTTGCCTATCACTTCTGCTGCTTAGAGTTGCCATGGCTGTTGGCTGCTCGTGGCCAATGGGATCATTTCTGGTTAGTCTGTTGAGGATGGCGGAGTCCCATGTCCTGCTCAGCATAAAGCCATCGTCTCTGTTTATGTTATCCTTGTGTAGCCAGATTTCAATTGCTTCCTTTGTCATGCAGTCCCAATAACTGTTGGCCAAGCAGAGGTGTTTTGTGTTTTCGAAGACCATCTCATGGTTAAGGGAGAGGCAATATTCTGCCACTGCAGACTTTTCAGGGTGACCTAAGCGAATGCAGGCCAAGTGTTCCTTCAGTCTGGTCTCTATATTTCTAGCAGTCTGGCTGATGTATGAGACTCCACACTCACAGGGAATCTGGTAGATACCCAGGGTTCTCAGACCCAATCCATCCTTTACCTTCCCTAAGTAGTCTTTGAGTTTTCTGCTGGGTGTGCACGGTTCTTATGCTGGGCTTGCTGAGGATTCTAGAGATCTTTCCCGAGACGGTAGAAACATATGGGAAGCAGGCCAAGGCAACAGGTTGATTCGATGGTGTTTTCCCTATGAGGATTTTCTGCCGGCCTCATTGCCTTAAATGAGGGTAGTCCCTAGGTTCTGGGAAGGTCCTGACCTGATGTATGGATGGTGGTTGTTGTTTGAAAAAATTACTATGGTCAAAAGTAACAACCCTAAAAAACTTGTTTGAAGTTTCAAGACTACATTGTTTAGCATTTGTTTGACAACTATCAATAGGAAACAGTGAATTTGTAAACATGGAGGAAATTTGTTATTGTTATATGATACAATACTTTCATTTGAAAGGTCTCAGTCCAACCAAAATCAAAGCTGAGCAAGATTCTATTCTGGGAGAGTCTGCTCCTTAATTTAGAACAGTAAAATATTGGGTGGCAGAGTTTAAACAAGGTCATACAAACTGCCAAGACAAACATAGCAGAGGTTGATCAAATGAGGTGATCATGCTAGAAATGAAAAAAATTCCCAAATGGTGAATAGTAAAGGAGGCTATTGAGATCAGGCTCCACCAACAGAACATGAACTGTGATGAAGGTTTTAACCTTAGAAAATCCTGGAATGGCTCTATTAAAACATATCGCCCAGTAATGGCATGGAAGCCCTAATAGATGACTCGACCAATCAGGATGTACTGTGACATCAAAAAGCGAAAGGCGCCCACAGCTCACATGTATATAGATGACCAAATCCTTACTTTCAACACCCTAAGGATGGCTACAGAGTTTGTAGCTGAAACGTCTGTGGAAATCACCAATATCACCTGGCTGAGATCCTGAGAAGAACTTCTTCACAGTATTCACTGGGGAAAGAACTAAATCTCACAAAATGGTGTTCGATGACCATTGACTGAAAGTGCCCAAGCTAGTAGATATTTCAAAAAGTGCTGTACATAGCATATTGACTGAAAATTTTGATATGAGAAACCTGTGTGCGAGACGGGTGCAACATCTGCTCACAATGGAACAGAAACAGCATGAGGCTTGCAAGGATCTTTCAATTGAGTGTTTGGCAATGATTCAAAGCAACTAAGCTGAGTTTTTGCACTGATTCATAACCATGGATAAAACATGGGTCCACCATTTCACACCTGAAATGAAGGAACAGTCAAAACAATGGACTGTAAGGGGAGAATTAGCTCCAAAGAAGGCAAAGACAGCTGCAAGCAAGGTTATGGTGTTAGTTTTTTTGGATGCAAATGGGATAATTTTCATTGAATATTTTCCAAAAGAAAAAAAACAACCAGTGGCAAGTATTACTTAGTAAGCTTATTACAGTATTTGAGTGGTGAAATCAAGAAAATATGGCCACAGTTTACAAAAAAAATGTTGTTTCATCAAGACTATGCACCAGTTCACACATCTGTCATCATGATGGCCAAAATTAATGAGTTGAAGTTCTAATTGCTGCCTCACGCAACCTATATGCCAGATTTAGCCCCCTTGGATTATTTTCTTTATCCAAACGTGAAAAAATGGCTTGGTGATAAAAGATTTGCCAACAATGAAGAGGTGTAGTCTGTGGTTAATGGCTATTTTGAGGAGGTTGAAGGTTCTCACTATTAACAGGGTATCAATGATATTGAATATTGTTGGGAAAAGTATATTTAGCAAAAAAAGAGGCTATGATGAGAAAGATATCTTTTCCCAAATATATTGTTTTCTCTTTGATAGGTCAGGTACTTCTGGGAATACCCTTGTATTACTATTCAATGTAATTTTTTTATTATGCTACCCTCCATGAAGACAATGATACATTTTCTGAACTATAAGTAAATTACATTTTCTGTTGGTAAGCTAATACACACTAGGTAAACAAACATAAGGAAAACCATTTAAACATTGACTTACATATTTTGCCAGAAAAGATCTATTATCCTTTGTTTCACCTCGCTCCCTGGCTTCCTTCTCACGTTCAATTTTCTGGATATAGGTAGCAGTGTCTGGGCTGCAACAAATGCATGATGAGAACAAATATGAAAACTTACCCAGCTAAACATGGTACAAGGAAGTAAAGAAACTATGGGGAAATAAGCTTTAAATTTAGTCAACAACAAAATTTCTGACCAAATATTTCCTTCATAAAGGTGTATAATCTTTCGAATAATTATATATGATACAGTTTATTCAACAAGTTATTGTTTTCAGAAAGTAAACAAATTTTAAAACAGAAACTATTCATAAAAATAATATCAATTCAAACATTCAATTTCTATTCTGATTATGATAACAGCTAAATAAGAAAAGATGAATTGAGAAAAAACATACTTTTACAGCAAAGATTTTATTATACATGATAAAGCATAGATTTTATTATGCAAGTGATCATGAGCATCCTTGTTCAATACATTGAACCTTGGCAGATATCAAAGATATACATGGATATATACATATATTTCTGGTAGAACTTAATTTGAAGTTGGGCCAACTGTTATACAGTCTCCATAAGCTATAGATAAGACAAAAAATTAATTAACTTAAACTTGGAATAATATTATAACGATTTCAATTACTTACATGGGACCCTGTTCCATGTGTCGAATGAATAAAGTGGTGTTGAAATTAACCAAATCACTTGGATAAACTATTCTACCATCGCACTGAGTTGGATATGCTAACATTGAGATACCAACTGGCCATCCGGTGTGATCTAATGTTATTGTTAATGTATCTGAAAGACGGGATTCATACAAGGAGCACTGCAATAGATAAAATATTAGGTGAAATTTCAAGATTCTTTATTTTAAAAGTGAAGACTTGAACACAGCAAATAACTTAACTACATAAGAGAAATATATTTGTTGTAGCACATAGGTGAACCCACATGAAAAGCTGTAATTAAGTCACTCACTAACATCCATTTCATAAACTAAGTTTTTATACTAGTGATAAAAATTAACAACACAAACTTACAGCTTTCACAAAAGTTCTGAGATTTGCTCTCCTCTCATCACCATTATTGATGATGGCTTTCAGCAAATACCAGCCGTCTTCCTCTGACAGAGTCTAAAGATAAAATGAAATCGCAATCAACACTGACAATTTTAGGACGACAATTAGCTTGAGAAAATGTGAAACTATACCTTTAATTGCTGAGCTTCCGTGTCAGTTAGGGTATTTTGTTTCATAACGACAGCAGCATTCCTAATACTTAGGACATCTATTGTTCCTCTGTCAGAAAACTCAGGGTCTGCATCGTTAGATAAAGCATGTTCAAGCTTTACCGTCATCTGCCCATCATACTCAACTTCAATCTGTCATGGAAAGATGGTGTACTATAAGAATTTTTCTAACCACTCAATACCGAGGTGGAACATTCTATAATAATAACTTTTATTGGTCCAAGGATCAAACATTCCATTGAAATAGGACAAGTCATGTATGAGATAAAAGAGAAAAAAATTCAAATGAGAGATTTAATAAGGTACAAGTAAGTGTGTATGTATACATATATACCTACGCACATATACAAATACATCCACAATATATCAACATCAAACTTAGAGATCAGACATCAAAATGTAGAGTACATACAACAAAAAAATTGGATCACTCAATGTACACTAAGTACTGATGTACAGTGTGCACTATTATAATGTGTAGTCATCTAAGTATTCAGCTACAGAGTGGTACATACTTTTATGTAGAAATTTCTTCAGGCTAGACTTGTGTCAATTGTCAGAAGATTTTATATGCTTATATATAATTGTCTAAAGATATAACAAGTGGTGCTTAATTTAACAGATAGTGCATCAATATTCAATTCCCAAGAGATGTTATAACTCAAGTTAATGCCAAGTAATTTTGTGCTAGAAACTTGTTGGATGGACTTTTGGTTACATTCTAAGTATTAATTATGGTTTCCACAAAATTATTAACATATAGGTAATTCTGATTTAAAGGAAATTGATTCTCATATACATATATATGTTTATCTAAACCAGATTATCTAATCAAAATGAATTTTGGGTACAACATGAAGTACTTACACAATAAATGAAGTTGACAAATGATATTGTGGATAAAAGTATTATGCTTATTACGACTCTCATACTCGATGAGATTAATCTGCAGTGGAATGGTCTCTTACGGCGAGGTTATTTACAGCAAATCCCCAGTTTTACCAAAAAGTAAAACGAGCACTCACATCACCCTAAAGTTACTGTTTATTTCAAGGAATTTTAGACGGTATAATTCTCGATATAAACCCGAAACACAGCTACAATTCATTCAACAATTTCAAAGACTAGTATTTTTGATGATAAACAAACACTTTATGTCATATTACGTGCATAATACTCTCTTCACACTTGAATTAGTTCACTCGGTTTCTTCTTTCGCACTACCGCTCTCATATTCTACCGTGACTCGAGGGGCTCGAGGGACTCGAGGTGATCAAAGCAATCGAAATCGACATTGCCAAAGAACAAGCTCATTCAGAAATGCGGGTTGCGATCGATTGCGGAGGCGGAAAGTTGAAGGGATAGTTGTTTTTAATGGAAATATTGTCTGTCAAACTGTTTACAGCTCTTTGGATTCTGTAGAATCTTAAGGTCTTTTCTTTCTTACAAATAAGTTAGGACAGTTATAGCTGACAATGACAGACATCGAAAACGCTGCTGTTTCAATCCTGACTCAGGCAGTGAAATTTGACAATGGAAAAAGATTTACAGAAGCCTTGGTTTGCTACCAAGAAGGATTGCAGATATTAATGAGCTCATTGAAAAGTAAAGATTTGAAAAATAAACTTGCACGTCTTAAATATCTATATGATGACTTCATATTTTATCCCAATTATTTATTTTCTGTTTTTGCTTTTAATTAGACATCACTTGCGATGTTAAGAGGAGAAGATTACGAGAAAAGGTTGAAAGTTATATGGAAAGAGCGGAGAAGATAAAAGCTTTCATAGAACAGGAAAAAGACAAGGGAAGTTATCATGAACAAATAGTAATTGAAAACGACTCAACTGGCCACGGATACCGTAATCTCATAGGTAGATTCCTTGACGCGTCGATCGCCGAAGTTCTGGTGGAAGATCCTTATATTAGAATTTCACACCAGGTAATGGAGGTTTCGTATAGTGTATTTATTTTGACTTCAGTGTAGAAACCAAATCGTAAAGAGGCATATGTAAGTTGTATATTTCCAGTTACACCAATTTCTAAGTAAATTGAGAAATTCAGATAACTTTGTTTCCATTTTTAGTGTGAAAATTTTTTGAAGCTCTGCGAAGTACTGGTGAAGTCCTGTACCAATTTAAAGCACATCCATTTGCTTACTTCAAAGGATCCTAATGCCAAAGATCAAGGAAAATTTTTAGAAACTACAAAACAGAGCTTAAAGAAATACAACGTTGAGTTAACGGTGGAATACTCAGAAAATCTTCACGACAGGCAAATCAGGTAATACTAAATTGATGATATTATGAGTGATTCATAATTGCATGTTCATGGATTTCGATTGGAAATGTTGTATGCAGTTCTATTGTCCATTTCTGCGGGAAATGTATCTTTCATTCTTCCTGTTAGTATCTACCTTGTGCATAGGTGTGATAATATGAGAGATTCTGAGGTATGATCGATGCTGAATAATGTCATTCGTTGTAGTCACTCCTTATTGAATGCTATGACAAGTATTAATTGTGTTACACTTTTACAGACTTATTCCACTTACATCATTCTGATTTAGCAAGGGAAGCCATAGAAAATTTCTTCATATGTCCTTGTCATCCTCATATCTTCTTCTAAACTATTGAATACTAAAGGTGAAGGGGATAGAGATTAAACCACCTTCAGGCCAATTAATATACAGAAAGATATACATACTTACATAATCTTAAAGCTTGCAGTAGTATTGTTAAAAGTGTTTCGACAACAGGTCATTTTCTGTGTTGGCTCTCACTGGGAATCGAATCTGGGACTGCTTTCACTGAAATCAAACTCAGTGCCAACTTGGCTACTTGGGAGCCCTTATTGGGCAAGCTCCCTGTGTTTATCCATAAGTTGCTATCCTTCCTATTTCTTTGCCTCACAGAATATCTTACCTCTTATATAGTGTGCATCCCTTCAATCCAGGATTAAAAACTGTAATAATGCTTTCTAATATTAATAGCTTTCTGTTGTAAATCCAAATTATTATCTGTCATTGATCATTTTAAAATTATATCCTTGTAATATGTCTTTGTTAGAATTAGGAAATGAAAATAATTATCCATTTTAAAATATTTAATTTAAACTATGTCATCATCATTCTTGTAGGTAATTTTTCTTCTGAGAAGTGATGTAATTAGTTTCACTGACACTGTGAGATCAATTATGGAAATCTGTGGATCAGTCTGTTTTTTAAATAAGGATACTACTCTTTTAATCATTTATTTCTGTTATTTTCTCCCCAATTTCAGACTAAGCAATGGCTGGGTTGTTAAAATTGGAAGAGGTCTTGATTATTTCAAAGCACCTGAAGGAAGATTCTGCTTGGGCTTCTTTGATATGGATTTGAGACCTTGCAAATCTACAGTAGTGGATGTCTTTCATGAGAAGAATGTGAAATTAAGCTGTGGATGAATAGGGTGATATGCAAGGAAATATAACTTCTCAGTATTTGTGCTGGAATTTTTGTGATTATTTTTTGTCTATGATTGATTGATTACAATGTAATTGAAATATTTTATTCATGTGAATAGATTTAATCATAAACTGCTATTGCAGAGTAGAAATCTTTGAGAAATGTTTAACAAAATAAACTTACTTTCTTGATGTCTTTCTATGATATGTATTCAATTTTCAGAGCAATGGAGATGAACTTCTTTAATGATGCAAGAGCATTTAATCATTGTCTGAGGCCAATGTAGCTATCTCCTAATGGGTGCTAATAATCACCCTGGTAAACAGAAAATGGTGAAAAAGTTCTGTTAACTTTAAACTCACTAAAGCTTNAGAGGTAAGCCTCATACTCTATAGAACTTTGGATTCAAGGATGAATCTTTTGGCATTAGAGCAAAATTTTAAATTAACTTAATTTTTCATGTGGGCTAGGTTGAGGACTGCAGCTACTAACTATTTACTTTTCTTCTGACAATTAACTTACAGCTGTGGCATACCATAAATTGGTGTGTAGTTGAGACATTCAACTTCAAGAAAAAAATTGGAATCCTGATCATATCTAATACAGGATGAATTTGGTTTTATTTGCACTGACTTTTATGTCTGGATGGCTTTCCTGCTGCCAACTCTTACTGGGAAAATCAGACACTAACACCACCATTCCCTAACCAGAAACATCCTATTAGCCAGGATTCAAACCAGAGACCTTTGTATTGGAGGGCTAAACACTTCTACTGTGGATGCATCCCCTTCTTTTCAGCGAGAATAAAAATCAATATAATATTTGAGAGGATGGCAGTACTCAAAAAATATTTTTCTGGCTTATTTTATCCTCTCACATACCACAAGTAGCAACTACCCAGTAATTAATTAGCTTCCACTTTGAGACGGAAGGGATGGTGATGGAGGTTTCCTCTGGAGTAGACTTAAATACTAAATGCCTTTTTATATTCCTTATATGGACTGTTGGTATACATTTAATTACTCCATTTAAATGATAAAGTCGATTATTTTTTATACTTAATCTTTGCTAAATTATGCTCTCAGCATTGATGAATGAAACAGCTAGGTCTCATGAAATGAAGACTGCGGAAGTTGATTATTGTGTAGATAATTTTTTTGCTGTAAATAGTTTCAGAATCTGTAGAATGTAAAGCACACAAAGCATTCCAATATGTTGTAAATGTATGTCCTACTGAAAATACTACTGTCAATGTTAGAGTACTGTAATTAAATGTATCTCACATTAAGCATCCTGTATCTCAAGTGATGAACAGCATTTTGCAGTAGTCTAATATGAGTAATTAACTTAGTTCCCACCAAATTAAATTATATTGTTTCTGAATTTACAAACTTGAATTTTCCTTAAACAATACCAAACTTTATGTTTAAGTCATGAATTGAGAAATAATTTTCTTTTTATACAACAAAGAATGTATTTTTATTGATACTCCATCTTTTGTCAATGCAAGTTTTCAAAGAACTCAAATGGATGCCATAATATCTTAGTCCAGATTTCTCTTAAACTGATGTACCAAGAATAAACTAAATTTGCAGTGTATATTATGAGCAATTGTCAATATTCCCTAAACCTGAAGATATTAACGATTAGGAGAAAATAGAAAATAATTGTGTATATTACAAAGCTGTTACTGTCAAGCTTAACTCTCCCTCAAAAATAATCAATCTCAATGAAAAATATAAAGTAAAAAGATATTTTAGAGCTTCAATAATGACACAAATCAATGGAATATTAATTTCAAAATTTTGAGTTGAAAATAATAGAATCTAACATTTTTAATGTTTCAAATCATTATTTTCATTGATTTAGAATAATTTAAATATGTAGACCTAACATTTAAACTATATGAAAGTTAGGCATTAAAAACAACTATTGTTTAAGAGTAATAAAGAGAAAAACTAGATGCAAAGATTAAATCATCTTATGCAAATGGCAATCTCACAAACCTTGTTCAACTTGAAATGATCCACATGACATATGTCATGAATGTGTGACCTCTTCTGTGTTAGTTCCCATAAGCTTGAAAGAAAATACAGTGAATAAAAAATCGAATGAACAAAGTTTCTGTATCAGAGATATAAGAGAATACAATGAAAGACATCTTAATTCCATTGTGAACCATCAAATTTGAGTGTGGACTGATTCATTTGATGGAATCAAACCATATTTTCAACAAAGCATGTTTTAAGTTTGGTAGTGTTAATAAATCAATGGTGTTTTGGTAAAATTATTTGATTAACCTTTACAGCTTTGGCAGCTAAATATTTAGCCACCTATATTTTCTCTGAATGCATAAACTTTCAAAGAGCTCCTTTTTTTCATATACAATTAAATTAATGTCATCAAGTAAGTAGCTTATACACAATATCTATTACAGTATGTCTGGAAATTATTAATGATAACTCTCACATAATTGCACAGTAACAAGTTATATATATCCACCTGCAACTCTACAAATGGTTGGTGCCCTAAAATTTAGCCACCAACCATGTAGAGAAGAGGACATGGAAAACCTATACGAGCCGATTAAAGGGTAAATAACCAAACATCGCATACCTTTAATTTGTTTACCTATGCTTTTACTATGAATTTTACTAGTGAGAGTAAGCAAGAAAACCAGTCTCATTTCTTATGCTCTCTTGTATCACCTGTATTAGCTAACAACTGGAAAAATTGCACAATTTAAAAATCATTAAATGTCCGTACCTAGTAGGCTACTTTATCTGCAATGTTTTAAATTTTTCCAAAAGGACACACACAAATTGGTATTTGATTTGCATCATTTAAAATCATTTTCAAAATTTAAATTACCCTACAAACAAGAGACAAACTCTTAAAGGGACAATATCAGAAAATTTTCTGAAATAAACATTTATCACAAGAGTCTGCAGGTTAAAAAAATACACCTTTACTATTGCAGGCATTGTTCATGTCTGCCATTACAAGAATAGATGGGAATGATAGACTTATAATGAATATATTTGGAATAAAATATTTTATAACAAAAGAATATATTTTATATGAGTATCAATAACTTAAACTAAACATCATCATTAATTACAAGTTTATCCACCTGAAAGGATTGTGTAATACCATGATTTTCTGCTACAGACTGAAGAGGTAAGCCTCATACTCTATAGAACTTTGGATTCAAGGATGAATCTTTTGGCATTAGAGCAAAATTTTAAATTAACTTAATTTTTCATGTGGGCTAGGTTGAGGACTGCAGCTATTAACTATTTACTTTTCTTCTGACAATTAACTTACAGCTGTGGCATACCATAAATTGGTGTGTAGTTGAGACATTCAACTTCAAGAAAAAAATTGGAATCCTGATCATATCTAACACAGGCTACAGAGCAAAGATGAAAAAATGTCAAGGAGTTTTCTAAGTTAATTCTGATAAAAAACTGTTAACCCTCACAGCTGGTGTTGATATGTGGTGAATATTAATTTCATCCCATCCTACTTGGGTATGACAATTTCCTACAGTTCCTTGTAGCATCAATATGCCAATGAAATTTTATAATGATAATTAGAAAGGAAAATACTTTCTAAAAGCTACTTAAGGTAAATCTGACTAGAATGACCATTCATTATCAAAACAAAATTAAAGTAAAATCAGTAGTTACCTACTAATGCCTACAATGAAGAATTTAATTTCCTTTTTTCCTACTAGAGATAATAAATGGGACAAGGAGATTATAATTACAATAAAAAATTTCCAATTTTAAGTCAAGTACATCCACATGCACTGATGTTTTAATGCATAAGTTACAGCATTTACAGTGAGAAAGAAAAATTTCAAAGTCTTAAATTAACTATTACCTGCATATCTTTTAACTATCTGACATAGCTTACTAGGAGTAAATCATAAACAAATATCAATACATTGTGGAGCTTTCCTTTTTTTTTGCTTTATTATATAAAGGTAATAATTTTACTTGTACAAGAATTTACCTGCTCAGGAAATCAGAAATCCATGCATCTAAAATTTCTTTTGAAACTTCTTGTATGACAGTCTATATAGAAAATCAAATGTAATACTACACAAAGTTTCAAAAAATATGGAGCACCAATGTTTTCATTGATCACAATACATAGACTTAGTTGACTTCATTTATTAATTTCCCTAGCATTGTGATATGCACCTCTAAGATCACTGTGCATGGTGGGAAATGGATATCTGCGATTAAAATTAAGAAAAAGTACCAAGGACATTAAAGCTCTGGCACATGATAACTACATGCTAAGAATAATTAACTGGTACATTATCAATAAAAATGGCATGTTTAGAAGATAAATCAACCGAGTCAAAATTCATAGATAACTACCTTTTATTGAAAAAAAAAAAAAACTCTACTGTTGTAAATATTTAATAAATGCAATGGATCTGTTAGGAACATGCTTGTATTTCCATAAAGAATCACTTTCATACTCGATAATAAATAGCTAATGAATGCCAAGAGCAAATTACCTTTAGTATTTTCATTTCTTAACCAAAGAATCTTTTAAAAATCATACAAAGCATTCAATTAATTATGGATTAGTTCACTCCCCAACAGCCAGCAATTTCAGAAAAATGCCTAGTCTCCATGTATGTTGAACAGTTTTGCTACTTCATTAAGATCTTCATACTTCCTGTCTTCTTTGAGAACCTGAATATTAAAAGATATTATTATCGTTCAATACTGAAAATACGACATTAACCACTTTAAAATCTTTACATCACTCCAAAGAGTAATTTCTCTGCTGACTGACTCACCTGTCTTGCCACAGCCATTCGATTAAACACATTCCATAGTACTATTCCAACAACTATATCATCTCTCAAATAAAAGATGACACCCTTTCCATAATCCTCTCCTTCTTTAGGTGGTTTCATACCTGTTTTAGAAGGCTTGACGGGTTCTGCAACCTGAAATTTCAAATAAGTAAGCCTTATCATCATATTTGCAATGAACGATTTAAATTGAGACTCAACCAAAATTTGAAAGTAAGTTTCTTTTGTCAAGACATGTAGAATTAAAAAAGTTAGGAATGTTCATTAAAACTCTACAAAGAGCAGTAATTTGAAGAGAAAAATTTCAATGAGAAAGTAGTTCAATGACAAAATTTTCCATCCAAATAATTTAAATGAAATTAGCCAAGAGTAAAAATAAGAAATTATCTCTAACTAGTAGTACTGCTAAAAGTGCTTTGAAAGCTAAGGTTATTTTGTATGTATTACTATCATGGATTTATGGGGGGTTAACTAATAAATTCCTAAATAAAATATTTTTCAAGTTGGAAGCATATATTTCTTGTTTAAATGTTAAAAATATCCAAAGATAGCAGCTCAAATGTATGGGAAAAGTAGACACGAATCAGTCAATTTTCTTGTTAAACACATTCCCTACAAATGAAAATAACATATCTTCCATTCATAAGCAATACTGATATTTCTGAATAACTATGAGGGGTTACATAATTTAACAAATTGTGTTCCCAGCACACCAAACATGATAGTGGACTACAACTTTTACTAACACACTCAGTATGATATTGAAAGCTAATTAATCCAGTGTTGGAACAAGTGTGGCTTTTGTGGAGTATGTTCATCTAAAAGAATATCTTAAGATAATAGAGGTTTTCATCAACTAAAAGTAAATATGCATACCATAAATAGCAATAATATGATAATTTCATTGCCAAGAATGTGCTAAAGAAAGCCGTATAACTCCTAAACTTACAATTTAATCACAAAATATTACTTTAGTTTGAAAGCCAAGCTGTTTCTTGTTAAGGAAATTACTGGTGCCTACAAGATGAGAAACCTAACATTGCTGTACTCCATTACTTTACCTTACTGCAACCTCAGAAATATAGGCCTACCATTTTTAGGGTCCTTTGTCATGCAAATTAGTTATCTTACAATATTTGGGGACCACATTTTTTCATTGAACTTATAATTATGAAACGAGGAGAAATGTTTTCAGCCAATTTCCTGGATGATAGACCTTCAAGATTCTTCAAATAATTTATTTATTTGACCCAAGAGCTAAATGATCACATTATAAAAAAAACAAACATCCTTATCCAGGGCAATTTAATCTCTAGGAATCCCAAATAATTTGCCATCTCCATCTCTTAATGAGACCACATAATTCATGCAACCATAGTAAAACTCAGTCACTAGTGTGAGCAAGTAAATTAAACTTTTGCATAAAATGATACAACATATTGTTCTATATTCAATAAATCAAAATAAGTGGGTTGAAATCTCTCAATCTTTAAATTTCTTACAATCACTATAACATATTAAATAGTTTTAAGGATTCAAATACAGACATATAATTATGATATTAAGAGGTATTTTATAATACAAACCATTTCCGTTTCAGATCTAATGCTTTCGCCAGTTTCTGTTACAACTGCTTTTGGTGTGTCTTTTTCTGTAGCCTTGGCAAAGACACCAACAGTTGGTAAAGTAGCATCTACTATCCCAATAGCCTCATACCCCACCTCTGGTCCAAGGTCTGACCAAAACATTGACTGATGCGTGTATGGGTTTGCTGCTCATTAAACAAAAATATTTTAAAGATGAGATTGCAAGGAAAACCATGAATATCTGTCAAAGTAGACAATATTAACCAATAAAGGTTCAAAATGTGGTTAGCTCATACAATACGATATAAGGATTATAGATTCAATTGTACAGTCACAAATTCATGCTTCAGGAAGTTTTTTGGTCACAAGGTTTGATCCCAACATAGTAAATCAGAATACAATAAAATAATATGTAATTGTCAATGAGTTTTAACTAGGCTCCCCTTGTACATCAACCAACCATTTCTTGATTCAATTTTACTGCTATCCAACTGATATTTTAAGCTTCCTGATAGATTTATTTTTATAGAGGAGTATACAAACAGAAATTAAAAGATTCATATTAACTGTGTAAGTTTGTAGGTTTCTGCGGCGATCGGTTGTTCCCATGATGTCTTCTGGGTTCCACTGGGATGGCTGAAGCTTGTAGCAATGGGGTTTCACCTACGTTGCAGTAGGCTTCTTCAGGTCAAAGATGTTCTTCGACTTGAAGAAGTCTACTGCAACGTAGGTGAAACATCGTCACTACAAGTTTCAGCCATCGCGGTGGAACCTGGAAGACTTTATATTAACTGTTATTATAATTCTTCTTCCTTCTATAAAATACTAAAATTCTGTACGTAAAAAAAAGAAAATTAGAACTAACTTTTAATGAGTTAGAGATTTTAAATGCTCCAAGAGCCATTCTGCAGGTGGTTCACACCTTATCATCTGAGACTAAAAATGGGAAACAAGGAAAGGAAACAGATTAATCTGTCTTAGAGGCAGCTTAATCAGTTTCCTTTCCTTTATTCCTGTTTTGGTATAAATATAAGAGCTGAAACCTCTTCTACGTTGGCTTTCAATGAGTAAGAAATGGCATCATCACCTCCTATTAAATGGTATCCTGCTTATCAGAAATCCTCTTCCTGGCTTTCAGCCAGTCACTTGAATACTCTTAAGCAGGTTTTACCATAGCTGTTACATAACAAATTTAATTTTAGACAACATAAGATACAAAAAGTTTTTCCATTTATTCTTTGCTTTCATTTACTATAAATTCAATAAACAGATGGTCATCTAATTATTATTGATCAGTCTGAGCAAATTCTGTATCACAAAATCTGAAATCTTGACAACAGTAACACCATTAGGAATTGAATATAAGATTGACCTAAATTGTACTCGTTTGTCCTATTTTGCCTGAAAACTTAATCACATCTTAGAAAATCATCATTAGAAAAGGAACTGGTTTGGGAAGAAGTGTGAATGATTTGTTTAATTATTAAACTTTCCAGGAAAATAGAGGCTAAATAAATTCATTTGTTCGGCTAAAAGTTCCTCAATTTCTGATGTCCCAAACCATTAGACATATTTCAAAGGGTATGAACTTTTATCCCTTACACTTTTTTAAACACAAATGAGAAAGGGTTAATGATGGGTTACCATAAAAAAATTAGAACTAGAGTAAGAAAGAAAAAGCAATCAGGTTGATCTAATTTTAAGATACTATGGAATATATCATCCAAGTGTTGCAAAATATTTTAATTTCTGTTACCCTGCATTAGTTAAATTGCAAAATTTCATTAAAGGTGAATAAAAACAACTATTTATTAAATAGCAAAAGGAGATTACAAGATTCTACTAAGGCATCAAAGAAGCATTAAATACTTTAATGCACAAACTTTCAGACCTTGGCACCTTCAGCCACTCAATCTTGACTACAACCAATTATTTAGCACATAAAAGAATCAACTTTTAAAAAAAATATCCAGCTTGTACAGAAATTTTGAAATTGTAATAGGCCAAAATTTCATACTATTTATTTCAATGATCAAATAAATGCATAACATACCAGCTCCAGCCATATTTTCACCAGCTAAACGGCCAGAAACAACAGCATGGTCGTGATGCTCAACCCGGCGCCTACCCAGTTTTACATCATAAAAGCACGAGCAGTCACCAGCCTGTTATTGCAAGTTATTTCAATGTAATGTACTTAAATGAAAGAAAATTAAAAATTTTGAGATTCTTTTTAACTTACCACCCACAAATTGGAACGAGCCATTAATTCAGCATTGACAACAAAGCCGCCACAATCTTCATCAGTTTCCAAGTCAGATGCATCAGCCAATTCAATATTTGGCTCAATGCCAACTGCTACTACTAAATTATCTGTTCTAATCTGTAAAAACAATCTCATTGTAGAAACTGTATGTTTAAATATTAAATGCACAATATTTTAACTCAACATACCTTTTTACCGTTGTTCAAAGTTAGGACTAACTGATCACCATCATAATTAATGCCTTGAAGAAATGATTCTGTAATCACTTCTACACCCTCATTACGAACTTTTTGAGTGGTCCAATTACTTAAATAATGTGGAAGAATCTTTCCCATGTTTCCCTTTTCAGGGAATATCTGCATGACTTGCATGCCAGTATCTTTACCTAAAAAAATATCAAGATTCTAATCACGAGTAAAAAATAAAAATAATGAATAAATAAAGCATTGTAAGTTTAAGTTAGCTAAAGATGACTTAACTGCTTTGGTATAAATACTAAACAATAAAACAGTAAGACAGGAAATTATGCAATTTCACAAGTTAAACTAATTTAATCCTAAATTATGCAAGCCAAAATAAGTTATGGCAAAGTAATAATAACATTGTTGAGCAAAAACAATACATCAAAGCAAAATAATTTTTATCTCTACTATTTCAATTGATCCCAATACTATAAATAGGCCAGCTCCAGATTATCATATTTCTTGATACTTTAGTAAATTATCAATTCATAATGCTTTATTCTAATGGCATAATAAAACACAGTATAGCAATAATGAGCCTTAACCAAACAAAAAAATTTGATCATACCTTTCTTAGCTAAAGCACAAGCTAATTCACTTCCAAGAAAACCACCTCCAATGATTGCTATGGACTTTGCCTCATTGGTTATTTCATTTAACTCTCTAAAATCAGGAATACTTCGATAGAGAATGACTCTATCTTGCACTTCCTCTGAAGCATTGTCCAACAGTGGTAGGCTTTTTGGAATTCCTCCTAAAAATATGAAATTGAATGTTAAAAATGTTTAGTACCACAGCAATTAAACACTCATGCTGTAAAATCCTAAAAGCTTAAATCCAGTGTTTGAGCATTTTCATGGCTCAAAAATTTCTTATAAGGTCTGCCTTCAGTTAAAAGATAGCTCACACATGATAGTAGCCAGAGCCTTCTTTTTTATGTATGCAGGAAACTACAGACCAGTTCAGTTTTCTAATGCTATGTATGGGTTAAAGGAATGGAAAATGTGTACTAAAACTGTCTTTAGAAAGGTAAAAATGGCCATTGCTTTTCACCTCTATATTTGCTTGTATTTATGACAAAATAAAGTTAAGATTAAGATTTTAATCTCTTTGACTTTAAAAAAACGTTGACAATCAGCATTTTTTCCCCAATAAAATACATCCAGGACCAAGGACCAGTCAAAAATATCATCTAGAATATTTGCTACAAAAGTAAATTATAGTTTAAAAATATGAATGCAGTTTAATGTTATTCTTACCTGTAGCCAGCAAACATTTATCATATTTTATAGCCTTGCCATCATCTAAGTAGGCTTTTTGTTCCACTACATCTAGTTTAACTACTTTCCAGCCTCTAGCAACAGCTACTCCTCCATTTGGACATTTTGTCAGCTCTAGACACTGGGTATAAAATTCATCTGGTTCAAAGAAAAGGCTGAAACACAATAAAGGGAAATGATATCAAACACTAAGATTCATAGATTTTTAGGGCAATAAGCTCCAAAGATAATAATTATTTCATAAATTTTAATGGATTTTTATTCTTTTCACAATTCATTCTCTTCCCTTCAGTTGCATGAATAATTAAATATTTCTTAATTAGCTAATGAGCCACAATATCATCCTAACATATCAAAATGTTTCGTAAAACAAAATCACAAGATTACTGATGATATGAATAGAATCCATTGTAGCTTGAACTCGCTTATTGTAACAAAGATATAGAAACAAGTGAGAATATAAAAATTATTTTTTTATAAAATCTCTTGATTGATTATTGCATTGTATTAATACATTTATTTTCAGTTAATAACTTGTCTCCATTTTAGAATACCATCAAGTTAAGACACACATGACCTACAGTTTAAAAAAAATATAATTATAATACAAACAAGTAACAATATTTTTACTATAGTATAATATCACATAAAACTGATCATAAGTAATGAAATCACATAAAATTTACACAAACAAATGGAAATATTATGGGGGAGATTGAAAAAATAATTGGGGACATACTACCTAATTAGGGCAGCTAATCAACCCCCTTTGTTAATCTCTGTGAGATTAATGATAGAGAGTAGGACTGCACAAAACTGAAATTTTGCACACCATCTATAAAAGTTGGCAAAGATATATTGTTTTTAGGGCAATTTAAATTTTCAATTGAATTAAGCTTTATGCTACATTTTAATGAATCAAAAACTGAAATTGTTGGAAAATCGTTTCAGTCAATGGTTTTGCAGGCATAAAGATTCAAAGATACATAAAATGCCAATAAAAATTTTCAACTCATCGATAAATGTTGCTGTATTCCTCTTGTTCAAAATTTTAGGTTTCTTAAAAGAATGAAGATACAAAAACTAATAGGGATGATGGAGAAATGCTACCTGCATACCACATGAAAATCCAAGAAACCAGGGATTACATGGATAGAACAAGTTGTATTAAAACTAAGACAAAGGGTAAACATTCTTTAATGATTACTATTTTGCAAGAATGTTTTCTAATGTTTATTAATGTTAATACAGTAAAATCCCTCTTCAGAGGAAAGATTATTGTATGCAAGAGAGTATCTTCGGCTAAATAAGACAGGGTAAGATTCAATTCTTTCACATTATAAAACAATATGAAAATTTTGTCTTTAAGTTAAAATAAGTGATTAAAACTCAATTTCAACACTCAACAAAATGAAAAGGAACTTTTTGAAATTTGCATTTACTACTTTGCAGCTCTGAATTATTCAATGTGATCACAAGTATGTACCCAAAGTATACACTGCCCAGCAATTTCTTATTCTCCTTATGATACTGACAAGAGTATGTAGTGCAGAAGTGGAGATTTCAATGAAACTGTGTAGTTTGATGCATTTTGATACAAGAATAACAAGTTACTCCCCAAAATGGGTTTTATGAGTGATAGTTTCCCCAGAAAATTACCTTTCAGTATTACAATAAACTCGTAATTTTTAATGCAGAGCAACGAATGAAGATCCATAGCCTAAACCACTGGCATGAATAAATTACAGATTTTGTGGCACAAAGTGCTTGTCAACCAGATGAAAGAAAAAGTTATATATTTGACCTAGCAATCATGCATTCAAGCGTAGAAAATCCCAAAGTCCCAGTTCCTATAAGAATGCATTTTGCAGATTTACAAAATAAATTTTGTCTTATCTTAAAAATAAAAATACGTTCTTTATTGGTCCCCCTTAACAGTGAGGCCCTCAACTTGCAACTAGATCTCTGAGTGGAAAATCTGTCCCTGGTGACACAGATAATGTAAACAAATAGTGGCATATCAAAAAAGGTTGAATTGGTGAGGTGCATTGCACTTTGAGAAAAATTCAGCCATACCAGCAGTCATCAGTCTTAGGATGTTTTTCTACACTATTTTTTGTATCTAAATAGATAAGGACTGGGAGAAAAACCCAGTTGAAGGCAAGATAACATCATCAACAGAAGAGTTTTGAGTGAAATGAATATAATTTTTGTAGAAATACATGTTAGTTTTTGATCCTTTAAAGCAACCAAGATTTAAAGTCATCAATTTCCAGGAAGTTTCTGTAGCATTACAATAAAGGAAAGTTTACTTATCATTAATAGTTCTGTGAACCTTGTTCTCGTGAAATTTACTTCCAGGTTCAAAATAATTAAAATATTATTACCTCCTTTCTTTCCCATTCCATTGCTTAAATTTTAAATTTTCCACTGCCTCTTTATCTTCACTGAACCAAAGCTCTTTTGAAAGTGGAGGCCTCATGTAAGGAAAGTCTCCTTCACTGGTCACAACTAAAACCTAAAATTAAAGGATGCATATTTTCTTAACCCAAACAGTCATTTCTTACTAAATTACCATATAAATGACATGCAGTTTACCACACAGTGCTGAAAACTTAGCAATAAAAAATATATAATATATATGCTAATATAAAAGATGGATGAAACGTTGAAATATATCCATAAATATAAATATTCAGAAATGTTATAGTAATCATTCCAACCCTATTTTTTTCAAATATTTTTGTCAATATAAATAAAAACTATATTTCCTAATCACAAACAAAAATGTTTGATTTTCTCATCTATAACAGTGAAGTACAATTCTGAGCAACTCAAGACAGCACTGACTTTCACTTTTTCATCATCTTCCATCTTTAAATAAAATGAAAAATCTTAACCCTTTAACTGCAACAATTGACTAAAGTTGATTTGATGTTCATAGTCCTAAAGCTGAAGCTAATCCAAATACACAGCGAAAGGGTTAATTGTAATTAAATGACCTTGTAATAGATATTAGCTGCCTAAGTTACTATTCCTTCACAGTAAGAATTAAACACACTAAAGCAAAATCTGGGTACAAAACTAAAAAAAAACAGTAACTTACATTACATTCATCAACTCTAACAATTAATGCTAGGTATAGAAATTTAAACAGCTATACCATTTCTTGACTGATCCAACAAAATACTTCATAATCAATAAATAAAGTAATGACCTTATACTAATCTTATGATTGCTTTTACTTGTTTCTAAAACTAATTGTATATATATCTACCTGTGCATAGTGTTTTTTCTTTTTCTTCCTCCTTCTCAATCCTGTTAAATTTTGTATTATGATATTGTCTGTGTCATTAGTTATATAGATGTAATTGACTTTATATTCCTGCCATCTTATATACTTTTCATATTTGTATTGTAATCACTTGTGATATTTTATGAATGAGGTAAGAGGGTCGTGTGACCCTCAATAAAAATATTATTATTAAAAAGGGGATGTTTGCCAATAAAATGGTAAAATTTGTACTCAAATTACAGATTATTTTGGGAAAGACCAAAGTATTTTTCAAAACTTTGTGTATGGCTGTTTCAACTTTGATATAAACCTACTTGAGCTTTGGGATCTCTTGTTTTGATTGCTCTGAATGCTGATAATGAGGCAGTTCCACCGCCAATCAATAGATAAGGAACACAAGATGGTATTTCTGATGAATCCTTTGGTGCCTTCACTACTCCTTTCCTTGCTTCTGTAAACGGATGAAAAATTCATGAGAACAACAAAAACTATATCATTATCAAGAAATGGTTTGCTTAAACATACTTTTTTCTTTCTTTTTCGCAACAGGCTCTGAGGGTGGAGCAGTTGTGTCGAACATCCCCATCTTCCATAGCTATAAAAATAAATCAATTTAATTAACACATAATAACATAGTCTAGGAGATTACATAACAACAACAGTAAATGCTATTATAAGAATTCTTAGTCATTACAGTTGAATCGTACTAACCAAAGCTAGAGTAGCTAAAGCCGTGGCTAATCCTATCAACAAATTGCGAGTGTTTTTCGATTGATTCTTCTTATTGGCATCCTCCCATGATCCGCATGGTTTAGGCATATCATTCATCGTTGGCTGACATTTCGTCTTCGCCGAATCTGGAGGGCGGCAAGGTTCTATCACCTGTGGCTTGGAAGAACATGGGCTCGCCTTAGATGGATCAGGCTTTCCTGGCTCCTTCGAACTGTAGTATCGTAAACTATCATTTCCTAAAACTGAAATTCAGCTCCTGATTAATTTTGCACATTATTGCACGTGGTATTAAAAATAAGCGATTAAAATTTTCCCAATCGGAATAAAAACTATATATAACTTACTACCTTTGCTTTCGAATGGTGTTTTTTGCCGGATTAAACCCGTAAATGATTTAATGACCCTAGTATACCGGTACATATCCGCAGCCGGCAGTGTCTTATCAATATGGCGACACGTATAAGGTGAATAAACCTATGATTTTTCGGTTGGGGTGCATCTAAAGGCTACAATTTAGTTATGCGATACTAACAATTTTACGAAATGTGGTTTCCACCAACAAGAGAACTAAATTCAACAATAGTCACATAGAGCAATGGTTGTTGACAACGACTACTCACGGCCATTACGGTATTTACTTGGACAAACGAATGAAAAATGAAATGCTGAGGAGGGTAAATCGCTTGGTAGAGCTTTCCTGTGCATCCACCAACGCCGCGCTTCTTACTAGATAACCAAGGCAATGTCTTTTACCACAAAATATCAACAATATATTACATTTTTTATATTTGAAGCCTTTGAAAAATTCGAATCCCCTCATTTTAGTTTTATCGCCATCGTAATTCGGCAGTTTTATTTTCACAAGAAATATTAGAAATTAACTGCACTTCTTAAACTAAGGACATTTCAAATCCTTATCTTATATTACGCGGAAATTCGGATTTTTTAAAATAGCAAATGTCTATATAAATTGCATTGATGATAATTTAAAATTGTGCTCCTTGTAGGTTATGTTGTATTCCATGAATTCATTTTACGGCGTAAATAAATCTAATATAACCAATGTGTTTATTCACATTGAATCAATAAAACCAATATATTTTTACAGATCTGTAAAGATTTCCATTCCTTTTTCTTTTAAACAATTGTTCAAAGAAACGATAAAGACCGAGGGGGGCCTAACGACGTATTGTGTCATCTAGTGGCTAAGATTATTATTATGTCTTCGCGGCAATTGAGGACAGACATGTTTTGAAGAGGTAGGCTTAGGATTAAATCGTTTAAATTCAGCGAGTAGGTAGTTCGTTTCAAAAAGTGAAAATTTTAGCTTTTCGTGTTTTGAAGGATGCTACTTTAAAGTCTTTTTGAACGAAATGTAAGTCTTAGATTCAAAGACTTCACAATATTTAAGCCATAAAGGCACATTTTCATGCTAGCTGTTAGTACATGTATATGATGGACGACCATGCGACTGAAATTAAATTGAAGCAACGAACCATGCCCGATGGATTTAAGGATATAATATCTAAGATTGCTGCTGAAGGAAATTCAAGAGGTAACTTGGATAAGGAAGACTGGTTTTATCCAGAATGTGCTCTATTTAAAAGCGTGAAAATGCACATCTTAACGAATTTAAACGATCACATTTTGAAAGAAATTGAATCCATCCGTAACTTGGGCAGCAAGTATTCAGAACTTTCGGTGTGTACATCTGCTAAAAAACTGCTTGCTTTACCCGAAATGAACTCTGTTATATGTGATTTAAAAGAAGGAATGGATGAGATGCTGGGGACCTACATTGTGTCCTCTTCACGTCTCGCTACTTCAAGTGCGGATAGTCAGAATAGTGGTCGCAGTCTTATGTATGGGCAGAATCCATGGACCTTAGACTCTTCGGTTTCAATGAGTGACCGCGAGTTGAACATGGTTCCTACAAAATTAGATACCATTAGAAATAAAGGTAAAATTGAAGTTATTTTAGTTAAAATAGGTAGAGCTTCTTTCTCCGAGGTGTTTGAAACGCCCTGTTGGGCTAACTTTAAAATTATTATCAGGAAATCTTTAAGCGATGATTCCAGTACAGTTTTCTACCATGCTTTAAGACTACATGCTCGATTTCTGTTATCATCTTCAAATGTGGCGATATTGGAGAGCTTCATAAACCTTAAAACAAGTTTATTAGAGCAATATGTAAACGGTAAGAGTGAGAATGATTTACCAAATATGAGTGAAGGAATAGTGCTTTCGAGATTATCACATGTAAGACTATTAAGGGTTATGAATTTAATTGCTAAATTTTTCAGAGATAAATCAAAGAATTACATTAGACTACCTGTGACATTAATTGAAGACATTATTGGAGCTATGGTTGAACTTTTGACTTTCACCTCAGAAGAATCTAGAGAACTCTACCCCTTACATCTTTTGTCTGTCATAGACCCCAAGGCCCTTTGGATGCAAATGTGCTTCTATTACACTCGTATTAGAAACCTTTTATTCAAAAAACTGTCCGAAAATCAAAATTTATCTATCTCTTTTTTTGAAGGTCTTGTCTCTTGGCTAAATCTTGCAAATGTCAGAAGCAAGCGAACGTGTCTCAGTGCTGATCTGAATCAAGTGATAAGCGAAAACCATATTAAATTTGCGTTGTTTTCCCACAGTCTTCATTTGTATTCGTTCTTTATGGATTGTGATAAAGGTAGGACTTTGCTTTGGAGCATTGAGGGAGGAACTACTTATCAAGAAATATTGAGAAGTATTATTTCATATTTGAACCATTCCACTTCTTGCCGAACAGGTTTACTGCTTCAGAAGATTTTGCATAGCCTCATATCCAATGTAAAATATGGTGTCTTAACAAATAGTTTTGTTCATGCATTAGTGCTAAATCCATTAATTTGCTCTCACCAAAGTATGACCTTAAGAGTTGATTCTGAGAGTGACATGTTAATCAGAGGTTTTGTTATTGAGCTCATAAAGACGCTCTTGATATCTAAAGTTGGTCGTGATAAATTTATTGTACAGAGATTTAATTCTGAATCCTCTGATGTTAGCCCTGCAAAAATTCTTTTACTGTATGCATCGAAATTACTGAGAAAATCTGGTAAAACAGATATTAGTTTGTTAAAGAGTGTACTCATGGCCTGTGTATCATTGAGTTTTTCGCCTAAAGGATTAGTTGACGTAGAGGACTGCGATTTTATTCCTATGTTAGGACTATTTTATCGGCAACTGAAGGGAGAAGAAAACGCCTCAAGTTTAAAGAGTATTTCATCGTATACTTTAATTTCGGATGACATTTCCAAGCTAGAATTACTCACCAGTTGTCTCACATGTTTTACTGCGTATTCTGGGAGAGTTTGGTTAATTGAGAAAGAGGGAATTCTTCTCTCTGTTTTAAATGAGGTCTTCAAACAACCAGTGATTCCATGGAATCAGTTTTGGTTTAAAAAGTTGTTGATTTCATCAAGTCTAACAACTAGTGGATATGATGCTGTAGCTGGAGAGAAATTGCAGTCTGTTCTACTCAGCAATCTTTGGAAATTCAGAGTCCTGGATAATGATGACTTTTCTGATCAAATGGAAGAAAATTTGCAGCACGAACTTAGCAAGGTTTTCAGCTTGTGTTCCACTTTAAGAGGTTAGTTTCTGCAAAGTATTAGTTGATTATTCTACTCCAAGGGCAGCTATTTACTATTAAGATCTATTGTCTTTGGTTTGGATTAAGTTGCGTAAGATTTTGTTTATAATTTTATTCTTGAAAATAGATTATTTTATTTGCAACAGGTGTCAAAGCAATTCTTGTCGATCAAGAAGGCAGTGATGTCACTCTTACTGAAGAATCTATTTCTCCCTCATCCATTCAAGAAGTTTTGGAGTTCACTCTTAGGATAAGTAGAGATTCATCAGGAAATATAACTCTGAAAGAAGAGTTGCCAAGCTATGTAGATTTAAATGAAGTTTACCTGGGATTTCGGCTTTTAAGATTCATGATGTCCAGTTTGGATGTTACTCTTTTCCTTCAACATAAGTTTTTTGTCCAGGTTTGGTTCAGTCATTTGTGATAAATAAGAAATGCAATTGTAAGATTTATTTCTAATATTCGTGGTCAAATGAAGTTGTCTTGATTTCTGAAAATTAAGGTTCACATAAAATTGTGCAGTGTTTAATAACCATTCAGTAAATATTAGGATTGTATTGTGCGATTGAATTATTTTCAAGGAACACATAATGATGGTATGCAATGGAAATGCAATAGAAGATAAAGGAGAACTTATCATTGATGATATAATCCTTATGTGTGAGCAAATTCTCAGAAATTCCTTTTTAATTGAGTATAGTTGTGAAAAGAATTACCTCACTAAGAACATGGCAATGAGGAGCCCAGGTATGATTTATTTCTGGAAATTGAGTATGCGTCAATGGCAAACTTTTATTCTCTAAAAGATCCAATATCATTCTTTTATTTCCTTGCATCTTAGTTGTAGTTTATTGTATTGATTCTGCCAGCTTATCTTCCACTGGTAGAATTGCATCAAAAGAATCCTAGTGGTAATATCAGTAATCTTATCATAAATTGGTCATTTTAATAGACTTTAAGTTACTTCCAAAATGTGTATTTAAGTGTTTTTTCAAAATAGGAATCATGCAGCACCAAATCCCTATGTCTTTGTCAGTTTCTCATCTGGAGCAATATTCAATAGATTGGATTTCTAACAGCTACAGTTACCAAAGGAGTCATTCAAGGCATACTCCTAGACGACTTAAAAATGATCTGATCAAGTTTTTAGGAAGTACTAGGCATGGATTGCGAGATATCAATTGGCTGAATCAGCTACGCAAAGTTCATCGGTCTATATTCATTGGAAGCAACTCACCAGAACTTAAGGTTATTTTCTATAGATAAAATAGTCATGTATGGAATGTAAATTGTGCTGAGATTATTTGCTGATGAATTCTGTTTTCTTGAAGGAATTTTTGACTTTTTCTTGTAGACTCCATGCATCTGAGTTACACTCTTATTCTGAGGAAAATGAAATTGAAATATGTAATATTCACTGAATAATGTTAAGCATTAAGTTAAGAATAATTATTTAAGCATTGCGGCTACCAGGTAGTTGCTTGGGTAGTTGTTGATAACTGTCTTGGGTGTGTTTCCCAGTGGAGGCATATATAATGAAAATGACCCAAGCTCTCAAGGTACTTATAAAATACTAACACTATTTAAGCAATTTTAGTTTATCTCTTGCAGAATAACATCATGGTAGAGTTACTGGAGGAGGTACAAAAAGCATATGCCAACATCAGTGGTAATACAAGATTAATGAAATCGCAATGGTCAGATAATGGCCTCTACTCATTGTTTCCAGAGGATTTTCTTGGTATCAGATTAGCTGTTAGGTAAGTGAAAAATTGGTGTTGAATAACAGTTATGGAATCATTAAATTTAGAGCTGCCTGTGATGATTCAATTGCACCTATGATGGATTTAAGTACTGGGATATGGCTTTGAAGCCAACGTACTTAACCAATGATACACTAAGTTTTCAATCTGAGGCAGCTTCATGTATGCTTATGATGAAATTAAGCCTTTCTTCTGGCTCCCCATATGAAGAAGTTTTCTGATTAGGAAGCATTGTTGCAAATGTGATCATCTGTTGTGAGTTTCCTCCGTTTGGGGTATAATTCCTCAGAAAAGTTTGCATTTTGGCAGCAGTTGCATCCTATCAGCTTGATTCCTTCAGGGTTGAGCCAGGAAGGTTTACTGAAGCATTGCAGTTAATTTAGTTATATGGAAAATATGTTAATTTTTTCAATGAGCAATGTACTACTTTATGCTTCAAATTTGTGTAGGTTTGGAGCCAAACTGAGCTTATTGCAGCCCACTCCTTTGGTACATTCTAACTTGGCTCAGTTTATTAAATCAACTTATGGAGCTTTGAAAATTGTTCGAGATGAATTTTGCGGTTTTGATTGGTTTCTAGCTTCTGTGTTCCTTTTATGTTGTGGTAATGTTGATCGGTGAGTACCCAATCTAGAGTAATCAGTCTTTAAATTGATTGCATGCTTTGTTTTTTGTATCATACTAACCATATTCGATTCATCTTTCATATTCTAAGGTAATATTTATCCTATTAACTTCATATCTAAAAGTTGTGATCTTTGTTAAATTGAGAAAATTATGTTTGGATAACAGTTACATATTCCATATTACCTGAATATGTATAGGATAATCTCATAGCAAAAAGTTAGCAGAGACTAGCAAAAAATTTCTTTTTATCAACTTTCATGAAAATTCAAAAACAAATGAATATGATCTAAGAAATGTAAAATAAACATTTAATCACAATTATTCCTCAGTGTTGTGCATAATCTAGTATAGTACTTGGAAAGATTAAAGCGTTTGGTAAATAATTTACTACATCAATTTGATTGAAAGATTATAATCGCCAATTGAAAATAATATTTTGACTTAGGGAACAACAGAAAATCTTTTATTTACTGTATGAAATCATTTCAGTTGGAAAATATGGGTCTTAATATTAAGTAGTGATACAGAAATATTATTCATCTTTATGTCTGTGATGTCCCACAAGAAATATTTGAGAACCTCTACTTTAATGCTTTAAAAATCAGTATTGCTATAGTGTGATTTATTTTCTTTTAAATTGTAAAGAAACATAGCTTGCTCTACATCGTTTCAAAAAATCTTGTGGCATAATATTCAAGTTGATGGTCATTATTCATTGAAATTGAACTGTCAAAGGCTACAGTTGATACTGATACTACTAATGATATATAAGGTACTTTTATGGACAGATTTTGTTACAACATTATTTACAGTAAACAGCGAAAATATAATTTACATGCATTATAGTTTGATGGAAATGGGCTACTGCTTTACCTTTTCAGAGTGAGCTGTCCTGATCTATTATACACATTCTAGTTACATCTCTTTTGAAAGATAGGGCCTCTAGAGTGTGCTAAACCTTTCAGTATCAAACATGACCATTGCTTTGGAATTTGTGAACATTTATGTAAATTTTAAGAAAGAATTAACTCATTATATTTACAGTCAACAATAATTTCTCTGTACATTGTTACTTTACACCACACTTTTTCATTTACAACTATACTGCAGCCAAATTCAATCATCTTAAGGTTCAGTTCTGAATAATGCTAAAATGTAATGTTCTAATGGTGTTGCAGTTTGGTCCTAAGGTACTACTATGTTACCTGAAACATGGTTACTCATTATGGATACATGAATTTGAATAAATATTCCTTACAATTTATTAATCCTAATTATTCTCTTATACATACTGGTGCTTTTTAAAGAAATTTCAGTTTTTCTGCTTGGTGAAATGAACTCCTCCATCAATTACTCAATTGTTGCAAAAGCATTTGCTGTAAATATCAAACTTACATAATATGGGTGTTTTTAATTTTCTCTAGGTGTCGGCAATTCATAAATAATTTTGTGAAAATAAATGTGGCTCCATTTGTTTGGGCAACTTATGGAGAAGTGCTTTCAAAACTCAATTCCATGAATGACAAGTATCAAAACGATTATATTTTCCTGTTGATTCAGCAAGTTGAACTAATTATTTCAGTAGAAGTGCCCAAAGTATTTGCAGCATTTCAGGTACATAGTAACATTAAAATGAAATATTGTAGATGTGTTACACTGCACATAATTTCACTTGCACCTGCTAGGTATACATTTGTAGATGTAATGAGTTGTTTTCTTGATGGCATAGTCATCAGCAGCTTCAGTAGGCGTTCTTGTCCATCAATGGATATCCCAGAGCTTTTTTAACATCCTAGATTGGTCTGAGATGAAGAACTTCTTATGCCTCATAATGATTAATGAGCCTGACTATATTGTTTATTTCTGTGTTGCATTGTTTCTACATCTTGAGCCATTTATATTGCATACAGTAGCAACATCTTCAGAACATTTATGGGAACAGCTGAAGGTTTGTAATGCTTAAAATTTCTGCAAATTAACTAGGCATACTTGATATTTTATTAAGTTACATGATGAATTATCTTCTTTTATCAAGTGTTTTATAACACTTCATCATTACTAAGTGATATTCATAGACAAATTCGGTAACAGTAAATTTTAGATATTGATGTATTTTAAATAATAGTTTCTTTACTACAGGAAATATATTATATTTTTAAAATCTGCTACCTAATTAAAATCAGTTTTATTAAATCATCTTTTAATCTATATCTAAGGAATTATATGGAATTTTGAAGAACAATTCATTAGAATTAAAGCTTTATTTTTTGCATTCCAGATTAATCCTGTGTGTCATTTTCACTTGGGTAACTATTTATATTTTATTGAGAAAATACATAAAATTCATCACAATTCTGTCATGAGAAGCATTTTAAAATGTACAGCAAAATTTGAATAAATATCAGAAATCAGTATCTTGTTTGAGTTTTATTTGTGTATTTTTGTCATTTTATGTTTATTTCATTTCACCTTTTCTAGTTCAAATATTCAAAATACATTAATCCTGCTATTTAAAAGTACAATTCAAAGATGGGTTATAAGAAATATATCTACAAATAAATATCTTTTTATCAATATCACTGGCTATCTTGATGTCAAAATTGATATATACATAATCACCCATTTAAATTGTTTGCTTAATAACTTTGGTTTCAGAAGCTAATATTGGAACCTATTGTTCCAGAGCGTTGTAAAACCTGGTATAAAGACTTCATTCAATAGGCTGAGGACCAGAAAGTTCTCATGAAATTATTTAAGGTAGCTACAAGAAAAAAGAAGGATTAAAGAGGGGTTATATTCAGTCAGTATCCTTGGACTTTAGATGACTTTCATAAAGTTATTCAAAGATCTTAATGACCAAGGTAATGACACAAATTCAACTTATATAGTTCCATCTTTCTTTCCTTTTATTAAGGACACGATTTTAAAATGAGTGGTTAGCTGTTTCTGAAGACCTTTTTAGTGATTGATTTTTTAAAATGAATATTCCTGAATGAAACCACTAAAATCACTTAATTTGAATAAACCTTGAAATTTCCTTTGGTCCACACGATTTTCAATCAAGTATTTCAAATTTATTGTAGCCATGCTGGAAGACATGATACACCACAATACATCAAGTCCTTGATAGTTAAATTTAAATCATATACATCATAAAATAAATTTCATAGTAAATCTTTCCACACGTCCACAAACAAAATTGATATAAAGCACTGGTATGTTAAAAATAACATTAATAAAATACAAGTTCAAAATAAACATCTGATAACAAATTAAAGTGAGTATTTAAAGGGATATTCCTCTACTTCTGCTTAACAACAATGGCAACTTCGAAATTTTTGTAGTAACTAATATCTATCATTTTTATAATACCAGTTTGCACTTTTTGAGTCACTAATGTCACATCATATATACAACCCAATCAACAAACAAAGAAAAAATAAATTTCAAACATCCAGATCTTTCTTTGGTAAAGCCAATCATCAAATTAAAAATATTTTTCCACACCACTCTTTGAATGGTTCCAAGGAGTGCTGCAAGATCACAGGTGAACAATCTATGGTCCCAGAACTTAGACAGCGTTTTCTGGTTTTCATAAACACATCAAACTTAACAATTTAAAATTTGTCTATAGCAATAATATCATTAAATTTACACAAGAGATAACCTGTCAGTTAATTATAGTAGGCAACAAGAAAAATCTTTCAGAAGAGTATTGAAATCAACAATTTATGTTGTTGACTGTACTGATGGAGGGAGGCCCAGCCTGGCTAGCACCATTTCCTTCCTTAGTCGTGTCACCTCCCAAAATGTTTCATGAGCTGAAAAGAAAATGACCAAAGAGTTAGTATATATAGACCAAATTTCAGTTTGTATATTCTGAAAAGAATAACAAATACATTTTTTGCAAAATGATGCTACGATAAACCAGCAAGTATTCTGATTCAGGTTAGACATCTTAGAAAGAAAGGAGATAAGACAGGCTTTGATAGCTTGATATATTCAATAACTGATGATGGACTCAAGTTTATAATAACAAAAGTTCAAATGGGTTAAGTGAAATAACAATTTACAAATGATAATAGGATAAAACCTACACTTTGATTTAATGTACAGGCTGGCCGGGAAACTTATCTATACAATTTTCAGCATATTTTTTGATGTTCCATACTGACTGAAGAGACATCAGTCACAAAATTAATAAAAATTTCATACATCTAAACACCCCCCTCAAGTAACATCTGGGTAACATGGACCCAGATAAATTTTTAAAACCATTTTAATGATTTTCACTTTACAACTTGCAAGAGAAGTCACTGCATAGTTTGGTTTCTTACAATATTTTGAACTTTTCATTCACATGTGAGACATCTGAGCTGAATATAATGTACAACAAATAAATATGATGGCTGTGCAGGAATTACACCTGGTAGAATGTAGAATCAATAAATATCCATTTTCTGTTTGGAGTAACAAAAAAATACGCAATGCTTCATTATTTAGTAATACTGAAGTAAAACTGACATTTTAAAATATCATTTTATGCAACATAAATGTCTAGAAATCAGCATTTTCTCTACCTCAAATAGGAAACTTTTTGCGCTACAGTTGTTCCATATTTTTTATTTTAGCCAAGACTAAGGATAAAAACAGCTAATAAACCATCAAGGTTAAAAAGATGAATATTACCCTGCAGTTTGAGCTTATAATTTTGAAAAGACTATACTAAAGGATACTGATCCATACAAAAAGAGGTGCATTCAAATTGTTGAAGGACTTATTAAATCGTCCATTAAGTCTTTTCAAATACATTGAATCATATATATTTAAAATGTTGCCTGTAATAGATAGAACATTTAAAAAAAATCTTTTCCTTCTTCTTCCTTTGAATGGGTTAATCTCATCCTATTTGAGTGCTACTGCTGTAATTGTAAACACAAGTACTCAAGGGATACCATATTTCAGCAACTACTATAACCAATTCAGTATATACTTCCTTTTCATGAATGATATGTTTCTACTATTTACGAAAATATTTTAAATTCTAAAGAAAATTTTACTTTAGACAACTAACTCTTACCTGAACTCTTTACAAGGCCTCTCTCTATATACCTTAAATAATTGAGAAAGTCACAAACTGCAATTATCTAGAAAAGAAGATATTTTCAAATTAAAACAATATTCAACTTCAGAAGCAAATTCTTATCAGTAATTAACCATTATAAAGAGAACAATATAATTAAATTGTAATTCAAAATAACATTTTGTTTGAAAGAATATCTTAGTAGATAATTTTGAAAAATAACTTCAAACATCAAAAGTATAAATTAGAAAACAAAAAGAATTAACTATTAGTATTGAAACTTGACTTATTTCATTATTATAGACAAAAGTTTAAAAAATAATGAATCACTAAAAGCTATTTAAAGAGTGATGAATACACGAGCCAAGCATTTTCTTGCAGTTAAGAGGTAAATTTTCTTCAGAAAGAGAGAATGAGTGATGGATAAATATTGAAACAACATTTATTACTCTTTCATATTAATTTTGTGATTACCCATCTTCAGATGTACAATAGAAAACTTACTTTGCGTCAATTTGAATGGTACCAATGAACCATTAAAACTCGAGTGCACCAAATCCATAATACCTACTTAATAACAATATATAATGAAACTGAAACAATTTTTCTTTCAGAGGGATAAAGCTGGGAAGAATACATTGCATCATAAAGATTATGATTTAATAAAAAGACTAAAAATCAAGCATTACTGCATCTTTAATCTTGTTGGGGTCCTCAAACAATATCAGAGACAAACCCTATAAATGCTTAGAAAATGCTGGGTGTACCAGATCAGAAGGATCATTATCTATCATTCTTCAAATATACTATATTGCCTGCTCCTAAAGAAAGTATTGAAGTAGTAAATATATGCAAGAATCATAGAATTCAAACACAACAAATATACTTGAAATAGCTAAATAAATATATTAAATCTCATTATGAGTGTGTCCAGAGTTTAACATACAATATTGGGCTGCATAAAACCTCCCATGGACAAGATCTGACCTGTTTGGGGACCCCTCTTTTATACTATACTAATGTATTGAATGCTTCATCACATTTTTTACTAAAGTTTTCCCAATAAATAAACTAGGTTTAAGAAACTTACTAAAATGTGACACATGTATAAAAAAGAGCCTTCTTCTAACACAATTTCTCTTACCCGATTGCGACAGAGCTGAGAAATACAGTGCCACTGCTCTTGGTCTCCAAGCTTCATCCGATAATTGCATGTTCTTGAAACACCCAAAAGTGCACACTTTCTGCTCAAAAAATATACATATTATAAGAATTTTACCAGAAACTCATTTAAAAATCAATAGTTAATTGTAAATGTATGATATGATTATGTATGGAAGCAGATACCTCTCTCTTACAGGAAAGCATTTTTGAAAAATGAAAGACTCTCAAATTATAAGGGTTGTTTAGTATGTGAAAATCTTTCAACAAAATATAGAAAATATGATTCATTTATATGATGGTGAATGTACTTAATCAGAGGAGAAAAAAGTTTGAATCACTAAAAGTATTGATATCAGATTTTTACCTACATGCTCACTGATTTAATTTCTTGCAACAGCCTTATTGGGTTAGAAACTAAAATAACACCCATTACTTTATAAACTTCAAAAATCATGACTGGATGAATGAAAATGAAGATCACATGAGAGTACACAGGAAATCACCGTGATTACCATTTAGACATTTAAACAGACAAATTTAAAATCTAAGTGGCGCATTAGTATCTGAATAAACTGTTATATACAAGCCACATTCTTATCAGCAAATCACCAACAAAATACAAGTTAGAGTTGAATTACATTCACAAATAAAACTTCCACGCGGTCAGTTAAATAGTAAATAACTTTTACCAGTTATTACAGCAAATATTTTCAAGCTAGAAAATAAACTATGATTAAAAGAAAGTTTATCAGAGGTAATAGTATATACATAGTAATGGGACCACTACCTTCCTCTAAGGTTATTTCTCTATGTATTTATGTCATAAGAAGGGTAAGGAGTGTCTTTGAGCCAAACTTTACTTTGGAACACCCAGGGTATAAAAGATGGAAAAACATGGTTCATGTGCTTGAATTTAGATAAAGAAGTAAAGTAGAAAAAGTCTGCCAAAGCTGGGACTCAAATCCAAATCTACATCTTGCTGGGTTATTTCTCTATCCAATTAACTTACCATGACAGAACAATCTCACCTTCAATTTCTGAAGCTATGATGGGATATGGTATGCTCTGGAGGAATCCTCTATGATGGGACCACTCCTGTACCTAGGTGGGACATCTAAGATGCTACCTCATAATTATAGAGGGGTAGTGGTAAACCATGCGTTTTCCATCCCTTATTAGTAGTAGTATTTTTAAAAGTGCTTTGACAGCTTAAGTCATTTTGCACATGGGGCTCCCACTGGGGATCAAACCCGGGACTGCTTTCACCAAGGTCAACCCTGCTGCCCACATGGCAAACCGAGAGACCCATCTCTCATTTACTTCACTGTTTGGGCTTTTAGGAAGTCTGCTATGATGGTGAAATGGCATCTTAGATGAATCCTCTGGAGACCACCCTGACCCATCACAGCTTCAGAAATCAAAGAGGAAATTGTTCTGTAAAGACTTTCTCCTTCATTTCTTTCTTATCCCATAAAATTGGAAAGAAATTGAATTCATTCTGCAGATTAGAATGAGCTATACTTTTTAAAAGATATTAACAACTACTGCAAAAAAATGTAAAATTAAATGCATATTTATGGTAAGATCCATCTGTATTAATATCATATTATGATATTTATCATTGATTTTTAAAAGCAGCCGTTCCTATTAGTTACCCTTCATCTAGGAAGAACCTACTCACCCATACATAAATGCCCTGATTACAATAAAGTAATTGCTAATTCTACTAATATGAGGCCTTGAAAAATTAGGAAATCAAATACAAAGAGTTACTATATAAATCATGAAATTCCTCCAACAACTTGTTTTGAAGGGAAAAAAACATTTCAACTACAATCCATTGTACTTCAAAGGATACCAGAAACTATGAATTATTATACACCTAAAGACAAACTGAACCATGGAGATGGATTGAAGAAAAGTAGCCACTGTTATTAACATAATAAAATACAGAGCTTGATCAGGATTTTCCTGAAATAATGGCAATGGCTTACATACACCTTCGTCAATGTTTCTCATGAATGCTGCTTGTTAATTTCCTATAATTAGACAAGATACATGGAGATGTTACTTTCATAAACAATGGACAGACTTGGAGGAGACTTTAAAGACAAAAGTATTACAAGCTTATCTCTCCTTCAACGAAAAGAGATTCTGGCAAACAGAGAGGCGAAATAATTACAGTGAATTCTAAGATGTTACTCCTGATTACAAAATGTAGATAGGGACTCATTCTGGTGATTATTATGATTAGATTATATATGTATTATGAATATTATTATTATGTATGCACAGAAAATCCAAGTACTCCAAAGAGCTTAAATTAAAAATTATTTTTTCACCACTGTTATGGTTTTCTAATACTTCCATATCCCAATTTAAAACTTCGTGGCAATAAAACCGAAAATACCTTGCTCCAAATTGTGCTTGTGTGTTCCACATTAATGCTCTTCCATATTTCTCGTGTAATTGCAAAAACACACCCTGAGAGCATCTACAATAAAACAAATGATAATAATATTTATTTATTCAAGTATTTTGATGTTAGTAATGCAGAAGTTAAAATATCCTAAAACCTTTTACATGATAGTTTCAACACTATTGAGTAACCTAACATTACATACTTGAAAAGTTATGCTTCCCTTAAAAGATATTCAAGTGAAATAAAATTTGTCATCTCAAGCTTAAAACAATATTCAGTGTAGCAGGAAGAAAATAGAGGTTGAATAACAAACATTTATACATAAATTATCTAAGCTTACAAAAAACTTATTGGCAGTATTTAACATCTCTGATGTAGTGCTTGGAAGAGTTGATTCTTTATGGATATTCAATTCTTGAGGGTTTAAAGGAGTTTAAACATTAGCATCATATTATTGCATTTCAAATAACTTTTGTAATCATATTTCAGTTACCATAAAGGAAGATGCAATAAAATATATTTTTCTGCCAAGTGATTATCTCTTTCAAGTATTAATGGGAAACTCTTCAATGTTACTCAATAATATTTCATCTCTCAGCTCACCCAAGTCCCTTTTTACACTGACTTTTCTGTTCCACAAAAACTTACAAATCCAATGCATATTTTGACAAATAAGCAGCATTCATAATTCAGTTTGATTACATCAAAGTAAAGATAAGAAAAAGCCAAATATTTTTTGCCACAAAATGCATGAAAAAATCTCACATGAAATACTCCCTTTTTGTTTCAAAATAAAACATTATCCTTTCTTTTAAGACCAATTGCTACTTTCATTTTTCTAGTTTATCGCAAGGAGGTAAACAGAAAAATGGAGAAAGACTTTCTACATAAAATATTAAGTTTTTCCTATAAATACAATTTTTTAGGAAATTTCCTTGAGGTAATAAATTTCTTGCTACCAGTCTGAACTGTAAGATGTAAGAAGAATTATCTAAAGATGAAACATTCAGTCATCACTACAGAGTGTATCCTACAGAGGTAAATAAGTATAAAAAGTAAGCTGGTGGAGTTATTTCAACATATTATTGCTAGATACGAGAAAGGAGTTAAAGGTTGTGTAAATATTAACTGCCAAGACTCAAAGTGGAGGGAAGATCCTACCTGGGAAAGAGTATTTTAGATTTGTCAGGGATTGCTTCAATGAAGACTTGACCATCCTTCACAGCTGCCATGACTTTCTCCCCAAGTTCCTCATTTGCAAAGGTGAGTGAAGGCTTTATGTCCTCTTGGAAGACTCTTTCTAGGAAGCGGTCAGAGGAGTCTAGAGATGGATTAGTACGCCATATCATAAACTCTTGCTGTAGGATAGGATCCACCTGAATTGAAAATAAACATTCAAAATTTTACAACTGATGCTGATTTAAGTAACATATTTAGTCACTGTTTTACAATGAAAACCTTCCTTCTTTAAGCTCTTGGGTTATCCTGTCGTAATTTGTTGCATTTTATCCTCATTCAACAAAACTTAACTAAGAATCCAAGGTCATTTCATCACTTTTTCAAAATATTACACATTGGTATAGCAGGTTTTCTTATTTTGATCTTGATGTCTTTACATTATGTATATGAATATACCACATATCCTCAAATCTAACATGGACTGGAATCTTAACTGAACTCTAAGACACACTCAAGTTTTGGAAGTCATGTTTAGGGAAAAAATAATGTTATTTTAAGACATGCTATTAATCACGGTATGTAGCTTGTGGAATCTTTGCGTACAGTGTACATGTACAGGTGTTACCAGCATGCATTATTGAATAAGGATTGTTTATAACTTAATTGTATACATGTATTTCATAACCTATTAATAATGCAAGGTGTCATAAGAAACAATGTTTATTTATCATAACCTATGGCCAAATAGATAAAAGCTATAGAAATGTTAAAGATTACTTATGAGAAGGGCATTCATTGGTAGAGGGAAACTAAATCATAGCTTAAAATGTTCTATTTGAAGTTAATTTTCTCAGTTATTTTTCCCTGCTTGGAATGCATGAAAATGCATTTTAGATTGCAATTTTAATACAAACCTGAATCTAAAACCCACCTTATTTTTGAAGGCTCTAAAAGTGCAAGAAAGTGCATTATAGATATGAGAAGTGTCTAGGCAATACAAATTAAGGAACTGCTTATAGAATTAAAGTATTTAAATCTATTAGCTAAGAGTTCTGCAACTTTTTTCTGATTGTGCAATTTAGTGTACCTCCCAATCCTCTCTCCCAGGAACATTGGCAGCCTCCAGTACAGCTACAGAGGACGGGGCCTGCTGCAACTGTGCCTGCTGTTCCTTACATGGAGATTCTGGAGGAGAACTTTCCCGACCATATTTCAGGTTGAAGTGGGATGGAGATCTTCTGTGTTTCCGATTAAATGATGTCCCTTCAATTTGAAAAAGACAGACAGATTCACATCTTATCAGTTAAAATAGAACCTAGGACTGTAAATTTTGAAGAGACACTAAATCCCATAATCAAGACCAAATTTATTTATCATTTTAATTGGATATTGCAAAGGTTGTTCCAAAGAATTTGCAATTTTTGCTTCAGTGACTTTCCTTGCAAACTCATTGGATCATAGCAACACAACTATGGCATTGTTCCTAGATTTTTCGCGTGCCTTTGGTATGGTTGATTATAACATACTATTGAATAAATGTCTCCAATACGGCATCCGAGGCATTGCATTGGATTGGTTACAGTCATACTGAAAAAATAAATCACAAAATGTTGAACTAACTTTAGCACATAGCAAATTTAAGTCTGACACAATTATAATTAATAGCGGCGTTCCTCAGGGAAGCATATTAGTACCAATACTTTTTTATTATACATAATTGACCTACCATTGATCAACAGAAGTTCAAATATAAAATCAGTTCTCTTTGCAGACGATACAAATGTTCTATTGACAGCTTCTAATATCAATGAGTTACACCAGAAATGCAAGATAGTCCTGGATCAAGTGTGGGACTGGTGACTATTAAATAGACTAAAATCGAATACTGAAAAAACACAGTTGATGCTATTTAATAATTGAATGTTCCAAAATATGGATGACTTAACCCTAAACAATGTTGTAGTTAGACCGAACTACTAGCAGCAAATTTCTAGGTATAACACTTGACCAAACAGGTAGTTGGGCCACTCATGTTTCTGATTTATGATCAAAATTAAGTATCACATTTTATAGCCTAAGATTAAAAAAAAAGTATTCTTAGACATGCTATTGCTAATTTACCACAGTAATTTTGCCAGTAGAGCCTCTTATGGCATTATCTTATGGGGCTCCTCAGTCTCCATGCTGGAAAAAGTATTCTTATTGCAAAAAAAGGTTGTACGATGCTTACTGAACAAACCTTATAGGTGTCCTTGTAAACCATTGTTCAGGGAATTAAATATTCTAACAATACCCTCTATGTATATATTCTGCTCGTGTGTAGTGATAAGAAATAATATTTGTGAACTTAACACCAATAGCAAAGTACATGATCACTGGACAAGATCCAATTCACTTATCCACATCACTCATCATAGAAGTCGAATATATACAAAAAGTCCAATTGCCATGGGATCAAAAATATACAATCACTTACCAGATAAGATCAGAATTGAAAAATCTGTTAACTTGTTCAAAAACAACCTAAAGGCATTCTTACTGGAAATATGTTATTATACTGTTAACGAGTTTTTGATAAGTGGATAATATTTTTGGATTACTGTATTTTTAGCATGTGTATTTTTTATATTAATCGTTTATTTTGATTTTATGATTGTTTGATGATTGTATGCTCATTAACCACAAATTTGGATGTGTCCTATATCAGTGAATTTCTTTTCTGTACAATTCATGTGATTCTGGGACAAACAAAACTAATAATAATAATAATAATGCTTATTTTGGAACTGTGCCAAACATGTACATACATTATTCACAGCTGCAAGATCTTGTGAGGTTGCACACACTCAGGCCTGCCTGTATGTTTATTAACACTTTCAGTGGATTTCCACCAGTCTGTCATATGTGAACAATATTTACAATATCCTGAAGGTAATTTATAAACCTCACTTTTTCCCCTATCTCAATTTTATCTTTTTAATTTCAAAGGCATTGAAAAATTGCTCACTTACTATTCAACAACATTTTAGTAAGTATAATTCAACCACTATCAGAGAGGGAAAAAGGTCCTACAAATCGGTGAAAGCATCACCAACAGCAGTAACCTAAACTATGAGAGATATCGAAGATATATCTAGCCCTACCACCAACCTCTCTGGAAAGTGAGCATCTTAGTGTAGCAAATCTGGAGGACAGTGACCACAAGACTAAATTAAGAAGCTCCCATACAACCAAGTGGTATGCATGCTCAATGGCCTCAAAATGAAAAGCACTTTTAACGATATCCTAATAGTGATCTGGCAGCAGAGAATGTGGAGAAATTATCTCTCCTCACTATAATCTTAAATTCTAAACTTTGATTATTAATATTCTTTTCATGATAAAAATCCAAAAATTATTAGAAATATCTTTTTGTAAAATTTCAGATTTTTCTTGTATTCTATAAAGTATTTCATAGGAGGTAATATTGACTTAGGCAAAATGCAGAATTTAAAATTTTACCATTTGCCCCTAATGTATATTTGATTTATCACCAAGAATGTATACATTTTAAAGAAATCATGACAGCTTTTCTGATAAATAAGACAATTACTAACAAGAATAAAAAAATGGAGGACAGATAACATTTAGAAGAAGGTAAAAATAAGATCTCAATTCTCTTCTGGAGGATATAGCCTAGAAGTAACATACCATTAGCTCAAGTGTCACATTTCAAACTATTTCTCTTTCCATAAAAGAGAGAAATTCTCTTGAATGCCCCTTCTGGCATACTTGCCAAACATTCAAAACTCACAATGTAGTCTAATTAAAATTAAAAGATCTCCTTATTTAACAATTAGGTAAATATGTTTGTATTTAATTCTGTAGATATGTACTGCACAAACACTTTTCTTTGATTAGAGATTTCACTTAAATAAAATAGCATCCTACCATCTTCTCGAGGGGTGGCACCACTGATTTGGGGATGTAGATGAGGATTAGGCCTAGAGGGGGTTGAAGTCAGCACAAGGGCTTTCAAAGCAGCTACTTCAGCAGTTAAAACATCTGCTTGCATCCTGCATTCTTTCAGAGCTCGCTCTGAAGCTGCCTCTCGCTCATTTGCTTCTCTCACCATATTGTGTGCCTCCTTCAAAATATTAAAGGAAATAAAGTTTTAGTAAATTGAATAAAACAATTACTATACATAATTTTTATTGATACAACACTATATAGGTATGTGTTTATCTCTGAAACAAAACTACTTGATACCGATATTTTTAACTACAAGGTGATTAGTTGAGGATGGTGCAAGTCATGAGCATTACTCAACAAAATGAGATAATCAATAAACTATACATAATCTATAAAAATACAGTTTGTGCTTAATTTGCTCATAATTTATCAATAAACTTAGTTGAATCCAGGATTTTAAAACTGATACAAGGATAACAAGTATAATGTTAATTAGAACAATTAAATCTCTAATCTACAGTGTATAGAATAAAAGAGATAAATAAAACCCTTTTGCTTCAATTAAAATTGAAAACAGACCACAATAATGGAGTAACAATGATAAAACTATAAGACTTAATTTTAAATTCCAATTCAATTACATTCTTTGAATACAAGTGACCCGCTTGGAGGATTTTGAAAAACTGAATACTGTAAACACCTGTGCATAAGATGCAGCAAAGTTTTTGGCACTGTACTCTTAATGTAATGTGATAAATACCAAGGAAACTCTATATTCTCCTATAAGATATACCCTGCTTTTTAACTTAAATTTTTTTCTAATGCATACATAGATATATGTGGTATTCAATAGAAAAAACCAACAGGACTTTGAAAGCAGTAATTATGCAACTATTATTTTAAATATCATGTCTGTAAAAATAGTTTTACTACAACTTATGAATCCTATAATTGAGCAGCAATAACAGAAATAGCTATATTCAATACATGTATACTAAAAACAGGAATTCCCGACACAATTTATTTAGGGAGAAGCTTGGAAATTCTTGTTACACCCTATAATTTTTATAATAAAACAAAATGATGTAAATTTTTTCTAATGCTTCCAAACAAAATTAATCTAAAATATTTTGAGAGAAAAGATACAATAGCTTTCATTCATATTCATTTGCATTAACAATGTCAATACTTAAATTGAAGGTATATCTCACTTGTGAACAACTTGTCACTTAGTAACTCACTACCGTAAGAGCACCTTCTCAATCCTAATACATTACTGTTTCAGGGAGAGTTCCGAAGATATTTTAGAGTATTGTAGTCTTATATAATTGATCTGGTCTTATGTGTATTAAGAAAAAATAAAAAGGAGAAGAAACAATCACAGATAGACTGGGCCACTCTGCCTTCAGACTCTTTGGAATCCTGATCCAAAATTACAGAAGGGCCCCTTCCCCATATTTCCTTAGAGAAAATAATAGGAAAATGCCTTATACTTTTCTTAAAACAAGAGCACCCTGAGCTTTGAATATCTCACTTATTACTGAGGTGGCAGGGGACATTCAATTTCAAGATATAATACCCATTTACTGATTTGAAGTAATAAGATAATGGGTACAAAAGAGTATACTTCAGGTGTTTCAAATGTAACAACCATTAGTAATATTTTTGCAATAAATAAATATATACACTGCTTCCAAGTTTTAATTCCGTTGCTTGTACAGTATATCTAGACACTTTAATTGTGAGACAACTCAAGTTGGACTAGATTATGCTCCTATTATCATTTATTCATTTCATTTGAATGTGTCTTTTTGATAATAACTAGATATTTAGTTGTTGAGAACATAATAGGATATCTGTGTTTTTACACCTCCTGCCCCACACCATTGGTGACTTAAATGTAAATGTAAACATCATTTCTGCTAATCGGTTGTAGCATGGTTGTATAATGTGGGTCCTGCCCTGAAATGTGTCATATGTGAACAATATTTACAATATCCTGAAGGTAATTTATAAACATCACTTTTTCACCTATCTCAATTTTATCTTTTTAATTTCAAAGGAAATGAAAAATTGCTCACTTACTATTCAACAACATTTTAGTAAGTATATAATCCTTGATGTAACATTGGGATGAAAATTTAAATTACCTTAACCACCTACAAAACAAATCTAACTGCATAACATCATTTACCACCAAGTTTATATGATAGTATAGGAATAAAATCCTGATTATTTAGATCATAAAAAAGCCTAGCTCAATAATGAACAACCCAAAACCTAACAATTTGTGCCATAAAATCAGGATCTGATTCCTCCTAGTTGATTTGCTGAATCTTGTCACCCTACTCACCGTCCAAAGCCAGCCCATGCAGAACATGTGATGATATATACCAAATGCTGTGGCAACACTTCACTACCCAGAACTCTCAACTCTGCTTATAATCAAGCTGTTAAGACTCACAGTCACTCACTTGAAAAAGGCTTGCTGTGAGCTCTTCAAGTTCTGCCTCGACCTCTTCACGAACCCGACTGAGTCTTGTAACTTCTTCATCTCGAAGTCTCACTTCAGCTCTCGCCTTCTTCAACTCATCTTGGAGCTTTGAAAGGAGTACTTCCTTACTCTCCCCCCCTGCATCCCACAGCTCTTCAGAAGCTGATGGTGCAGCAGCATCAGGAACTATGCTTGAAGAGGCTGGTTCATCCTTGGTGTGATCAGATGCCACACCATTTAGCACTGGAACATCAGTTGCATAGCCATTGATGCCACTGGCATCTCCTCCCTTGATGCATTCTCTGTCCTGAGTGGCAGGAGGGTGTTCCACCTCAGGATTTGGAGACTGAGGTGGAGCCACGGTGGCACCTTCCTCCTGCTCCAATCCTTTCATAGCCTCCCTTCAGACCATCATGTAAGGAGCTGGAAATTTCACAACAAATGAAAATAATTCAGCAAATCATAAGTCAATCATTTTTCTATGAAGGGCTAGAAGTAGCCAATCTTTCACAGTTCATGAGTCAATTGTTTTCATTTTTATTTGACATGTAGAGTACAATCATGTGCCATAAACAATAATAATGGCTGTCTAAAGAATTCAGTATTAGGTTATGCAGTAGTCAAAAGTAATTTTAATAAGCTGAGATTGTTTTATAAATGTGGGCTTCTACCACAAATTGAACCTAGGACTGCTTTGACCATGCTACACAATAACCTACCAACAAGTTACCTGCTTGGCTATCTGGTAGCCCAGTAGGTTATGTTATGAATTTTTAACTTCACCACAATTTTACACTTATACTGAAAGGTGTCATTGATATCATACATAGAACATTAAATTGAAGTTCCAGTATTCTATTTAAAACATTGATTAAAATTATATCTTTGGGTCAAATTTGAACATAAATTTATCTAAAATATAATTAATCAACAGATGTAAAGAAGAAAATAAATTAATAAAACAAGTCAAGATACATAAATACTTAATATAAAAATACTTACTTAAATTTACTGCCAAACTTGATGTCATGAAAAAGGTGAGGAGCTTTAAATCACACTTGAGGATGTTGTACTGCCATTCTTCAGCTCCTTCAGTATATCTGAAAATGTGAATAAGCCAGTCAGAAAATGATAATGAGTAATAACATACCCAGCAAAAATACCACTAAGCTAAAAAAACTATTCATTATAATTTCATTCCGTTCTAGCAGCTCTATACATTTCTTTCGTACCCATTTCTACTGACCTTTTACGGGATTCAAAATGAAACTTTATCCAAAATATTACATGAATAGTAAATAACCTGTCATTAGAAAGAAGCCGCTGCTTCTTCAAAAATCGCATTCATTATTACGACTCATCTGCTAGTCACCATAAAAAGAAAAATTTAACCTCGCGACTAAACAAACGTCTACAGAAAAAGCTAGCGTGAGCGAAAATAGACCATCGCTTCGATATGAGAGGCAATGTTAAAGCTTACAGATAAACCGCACGTGCCAAAACTGAATGTAGACGGAGTGTTCAAGAGTAACAGGTCGAGCAAAGCGTTTGCTGCTAGAGCGGCCTTCTCCCAGCTAAAGAATTTTGAAACGATCCCCAGAATTGACGTCATCGCGCCTGGCTTGAAATTTCAACGCAATCAAGACTATTCTCTCATCTCCAAAAGAAAATGTAAACAACCCTTTTAGGGATCATTACAATGTAGTGGAGTATTTCGGTTTTAAATCATTATAATAATTGCTTTGCGTAATCCCCGGGAATCCAAAAACTTTTTACTGTTGCACAAGGATGAATAACTAAGTTAAAAATTGAGAAAATAAGCAACGGGAAAGGATTTCAACTACGATTCTCTTGATTGTAAGGAACCGTGATACAAAACGAAAACGCGGTGGAAGCTTACATTTGGCACAGAAAATAAACCAGCAAACATATTCCTCCATAGCGCAGCGCGTAAAAATAGACCGATAGATTCAGCTCGTAAAATTTTCCCCTTTTTGCGACTTGGTTAATATGAACAGAATCGTTGCTAACTTCGGTCCTCAGCTTAAGGAATTGTTTTACAAGCAACAGGCCATTTATGAGCATGAAAAAGAACCTAATTATAAATGAAAGACGCTATTAAATATAAACATCGGTGCATCCTTTTTCCCAAGTATATCCCAAGTACAAAAAACAACTGACCGCAAATGATAAAGCGCATGGAAAGAAAACGGAAACGTGTCACGTGACCTTGACTTGGTGGTCATACCAGAAAGGAATTTATGGTTAGAGCGTAAACTTTATGCGTGGGAGGGACTTCGCAAATATCATCGAGGGCAAATCAGATCCAACTTTTAAAGAGTTCCTCTGTCCAAAATTTCGTTCAGTCAATTCCAATGACGAAGGGCAAGCGGGAATTCCGCAACGCAAATTATGTGAAGGATAATATTTCCTTTCCGATAAGAGAACAAGTCGAAGTCTTGCACAAACACATGCCATTCAACAAATATTTACAGAAGATAAGTTTGCTGACTCGTCAACTCTAAATCTAAATACAGCCTTCAAAGTAAACAAACACATCCAAGAATGTGGTTCTCACGGAGAATTTGTGAAGCACTAGGATCTACTATAATTAGTTTCGTAAAGCAAAGCAGTCTTCAATAAGAAATTGAGTGGTTAGCCAAGTTAGAAGTTAACTATGTATAAAACGAATTCTTGATCGATTTCTACCAACAGAATGATGAAGAAATTATGATGGCAAGATACCGCCAATTCCAGCTGGAGAAGTAATTTTGCCTATCACATGACTGAATGAGTCTGATGAGTTATATTTAGATGGAAAATTCCCTAAAATGCATAAAATAAGTAACTTAGGCTAGACAGATGAGGCAATTCCGGAGCTCTATAACAAAAATACCGTACTTTATACGAACATTTGGGAAGAATAGCATTACCGATACATCGGCAGCATTAATGAGCATTCGTTAGAAAATTCCAAAGGACATGTATGTACGTATAAAGATACCGGTACACGTCTTTAAGAATTATAAGATAGTAGAATCCATTGCCTTAAGTATCGCTACAGAAGATTCTTTTTATCTCATGAGTATATAAACAAACTGCGTTGAAATGAGGCTAATGAATCATTGTCGTATTAACTCAAAAAATGGTGACTTTCATTTTCTCCGATTCACAAATGCCGATTTCTCACATTAATGCACCCCTTTGTCCGCCGGAGTTCGTGTGCACCGCTGATTTTCACTCTTACTCGAGTTTCCACTTCGCTGCATCCGTTATAATTTCATCGCCACGAGGGAAAGCTAATTAATTTTGCTTAGCTGACACTTGATCTCGTATTTTCCGTTACCTTGAAATCCACCGGGTACTTCTAAAGCAGCTTAGAAGGTGCCGCTTAAGCGATCCACGACTGGTGCTTAAACATCCCTATTAAAGTCATTTTCCCATAAATAGAAACAGACCGGCAAACAAGGCGTGAGATAAATTATAGTAGTTAAGTAATTTTTGAAATTAACTACTCACGGCAAGCATTCGAGAAACAATGAATCCTTAAAGGAGAATCTATTTGGTGACGTCAGTAATGACCAAACATCCAATCAATGCCACCACAGTAAAAGGAAATCCGTATTATAATACTTCGTGAGAAAAGACCTGCGTAACTTCGTAAGCCGTTTATACATTCCTCATTTGCCGCCGACCTTTTTGCAATTCCGTTGCACATGATAAACAGAAAGAATAATCGGCCACTGCAAAACGCAGAAAGTAAAGAGGACTTAACTTCATCAATCTTACTTGTTTAAAACCAGACATCTGGAATTTTAATTTTTACTGATTCAGAGCGTTTTTAGAATGAAAAAAACATCCCAATTATTTCAGGCACAGAAGCGGAGGAAACACAGTCTTGCTCTTTCTTCTCTTATTTCTGAATTCGTCCCGTCATAATTGAAACCGCAAACCGACTCAGAAAATGAATTAGTGAAATCACGTCTATTGTGAAAAATGCTGACTTACGAGTAGCGGAAAGTAAAATTGCTAGCTCGTGGAAAGTTTTCAGTGAGAAAAACGTACGCCTTCCGTCTCAGAAAAAGCTTATAAAAGAAATGAAAAGTCTGGAATCCGCGGATATTATATTCTTGGAGAGAAATCGACTCCCAGCCTTCCACAACTCCAGATTCGCTTCAATCTCCATTATCGCTGAAAAAGCAGGATTCGAGGAAACAATGCATCTCTTGATACGACCCCGCAACTTGGGTCATCATGATAACACATGGAGGAAGTTTCTGGATGCGTCCTAGATATGCATAATCAGTTGTCTGCAACTTGTTTCCATGCCATCTCTTCCATACAAATGCCAGTCCTTTTCAATGCATCGTGACGCATCGAAGACGAAACACATCGACGAAAAGGCAAATGCTAATCAGCAAAACTTTCGGGATGGTTTTGAGGTCAAATAGAGAAACTGGCCCGCACACACAGGAACGTATTGTTTCACTCTTCGCGGAGAATACTGGGGACTTCTTAATTGAGAAAACGTGCCGACTGATTCGAAATATGAGTTAAATATTTATCACCATTAACGAGAGAGAATAAGATTCGCCATGAAAGAAAGTAACCAGAAGAGTTAATGAATACCACGTAACAGGTACCATTTTTACGTAGACACGAGAATATATTTGTAAAATATACGGAATGTATACGATATTAGTTCTCTAAATTTAAAGTTATCAGTGACTGAAACATTTCCATGTGATTTATATCCACTATCCAATATCATATCATATGCACATCTACCACATTATCGCTTAATTATTATAACGTTTATATCGCTTACTTATCTACCTCTTGAAATTATCACCTTACTCGCACAACAAAACATGTAAGAATGCAATGTTGATCGAACCCGATAGCAACGAAAAATGCGTGGAAAATATACACAACTACTAAAACGATTGGACATTCAATACGGAAATCTTCAGAACTAGAGAAATAAGTTTAATGTTTTTTAAAAACCCTATACATGAGGGAGACAAAACCAAATATACACTCAAGAATGACAGAAATTATTTAAATACGTATCCCTCAATGACACTTTCACATTTCTGAATTTTCATTACAATAAACTGCGATTAACGAAAAGCAACCGCATATTTATTCGCGATGAAGTTTCCTTCCGAGAAACGTGAGTTGTCGCAGTTGAGGCCGTCTGTGGATAGAATGCTATTTTCGTAATGATTCTTGCAGAATTTCATACACGTTGAAGGTTATTTTTAGGAAAATCTGCGCAGCCAACTTTAGTATGCTTTAAAATGAAATGCCTACAAACAATGATCAAAATGTTGGAAGTTTTCGGTAATCGACGTTTAACGTGTTTTCAAGAAATACCTAGTTCCGTTAAAATAAAGATAGATACAAAAATAGGCAAATTACTTTTAATGCATTTATCAACCAATCTAAGAAATAGGACGGAGCAATTTCACGAACAACTGAAGAATAGTCGGTGAAACATTGAAGTATAACCTCACTGAAACATCATTTATAGCATAGATAACAACAAAATAACAGTAGGGAAGTAGGAACTACATTAACAAGAAACTGACAGCGAAGAAAAGTTGACGTTTTCGCAGTTGAGATGGTAAATTAATAAATCTTACGGCCCTTAGTCACAAACTAAACCGTAGGCCAAGTAAGGTTTCGTTAAAAGTTGAATTATACGATAGCTATGCTTCTAGAATTTTACAAATTCTAGAAACAGAGGAGATGAGAGAGATTGAGTGCGCCGCGAATTGAGGAACAACTAAAGATACGACCGATAAAATTGTACCCGGACAAGACGACAAGAATGGAGCAATAATGTGACAAGAATGGATGAAACCAGAATAGTAAGAATCGTAGGGGACGAGTCGTCAGTAGGAAAGAGAGCACTCACAAGGCGAGTCAGAGAGAAGACGGAGAGTCATTCCAAGTTTGGAATAAACAGGCAAGACGATAAAAACATAAATGATTAAAGCAATGGCGGTGCTTCAGCCTTATTCTAGCAAAGTAAAAGGGCATGAGCCAAATATCAGAGACCGTTTAAGATGACCTAGAATTCAAAATGGCCCGCCCGTGGACCATCGACTCATCCTAGATTTTTCGTCGAAAGTGACCGAGTTCCCTAAAATTTCTGTGCGATGATTTAACGGTCGGTTTTCACACACGAGTTAATTTTTCGATTATCTGAATTCCTATAAATTTCTACCGAGAGGCCTTCAATAATGAGTGACCTGGCTAGTACCCTAGACCTTCAGCAAGGAAAAAATCTAGAGATACTGTTGAAAACTGACGTTTTTATGTGCATGTTGAAACGCAACTGTATAGTAGGAAAAGTTACAGCAGTAACTATATTGTTTTATTAGAAAGACTATCTCATCGCACGTTATATGTCTACTCCTATACCGCAATTATTAGTACTCTTAAATTCTTAACCACCAAAGTCATTTACTGTATTAACCAAATGACGACGACTGACTGTGACTGACCTAGAATGCAAATTGCCGGGAACTAAATTTCACATTCACAACATAAGTAGTCAATTGACACAAAACAGGAAAATTCCCAAGGAAAAACGGACATGAAGACTGACAGGACCGGGACTCGAGCGCCGACCTTTCACTATCCGGGCGGATGCCAGGAATTTAACGTATTAAGGTATTTAGTCTGAACTGTTCTGGTTGAAGCTTTCACGAAAACAGGATCAAAGTAAGAAGTTGCCACTAAAGAAGTCTTAAAGATTCGCAAAATATCTATACCGATTGTAAGCCTTAGGGCAACAATATTACAAAACTATACTAGCTAATTATACACAAGTGATTATTTTTATAATTTATTTACTCTAGATTTTTTGAACAAAACTTCTACCTCGAAGAAGTGTTGAAACCTACAGAATACAATGGATTTCCAAGTGATTCCATGTCTGGGAGATTTTCAAGCAAGAGATTATGCAGTAAAATACCTATTACGATTGATTTTTCCATCTAAACTCATTATATTAAAACGCACAGCGAATTACTTCGACAAAAATGCTGAAGTTATTTCGACAGTTACTGTGAAATTTGCATTAAAAATATCAAGTATGTACAATAACGCGCCAATGAAATTCGCCAAAAGAAAAACTGAGCGGATATACTCAGAAAACTCAACTTTCAAGACAAAATGAAAAACGCCAGAAAAATCCTGCGGAAATAAATTATTAGTTTCTACCTTCTGCGATGCATTAATACTACGCTAACGTCGCGCAAAACGTAATACCGTCGAAAATAGTAGTGTTTTATTTTTTATGGAAACATACATACAATCATTGAAAGTTCTTTTTCATCGCAATAATAAGGCGAAGCAACAAATGACGTAAAACATTAACGATACTTGTAAAATAGTTCTGGATATTTGTTTCGTGATTTTTTTCTGATCTGGTTTGAAGATGAAACTAAAAATCTACCTTCCTAATTAACTTGGGTAGCACTTTACGGTACTTAGATCACCACCTGAAAACGTGGACTGGTTTCAAATGGACACAACATTTTCCCGTTTCGGTCTGACTCATTGTTCCGAAAGGAAATTTAAAAACTGCGAAAAAAATGTAGCCGTTGTGATATGACTTGATTGCCATTCTATAAATGGATTCCAATGAAAGTTATGTTGAGTTAGTAATTGAGACCCCTAAGTACTGGATGGACGTAATACAAATCAAAATCAAAACCGACGTGACGACTTCATATAAAAATTGTCAAAAACAATAACATGGAAACTTAAATGATATACATCCTTGTAGCTTAATTTAACCCATAAAATCTTAGAAAGGGTGATTCAATGTCGTTGTACGATTGACTGTTATGTTTCCTGAAACATCATTTCGTTCAGCAAGCAGTTATAACTTGGTAAAACATGATGATAGAGCATCTTTTAGACGGCTTATTCCACACTAATAAAGAATTCAATCGACCAACTTAAAGTTATCAAATACGTGGTTGGTAGTAAGCTTCAGAGTTCTTTCGTTATAAAAACAGTTTTAGTTCGGCAGAAGATAATAAACGATTATTTTTGACAGCTTATTCTACAAATCTGAAAAATTCACATTTGTAACACAATTTAAGCGATTAGTAGAGTTCTACCATGGACAAAAAATCGGCTATAGGTTAAAAAAATGTACCAGTCATAACACTATAAGAAAAGTTTTTGTTTGTATGAAACGGTCGTTCGTATCTGAATTGCAGACATAACATCAAGGACGGATCCAGAATTTTCGCTTGGAGGGGAAGAGTGAACTTATCGTAACCAATAATCTCCCATTTACATTTTAATGCGAACTAATTAATTAACATCATAAGAAAGTATTTTCTGTAAAGGAATGTTTTAAGCAACCAAATATTTGAACCCAGGAAAATCCCAAGGAAGAATAGACTTGAGAAAAGTCTATTCTTCCTTGGAACCGAATATTTATTGATAAACACCTAGAGAATTTAGTTCTGAATAAATACTTGTAAAACTTTGGGGGAGATTAAGCCCGTCAGCCCCCAGGCTCTGCGCGCCTGAAGATATCTCGACTTACAAAATCAATTCGTTACAGTTCGAAGTTCGTAAATAGAAACCATTTTTTCCATATTATATTTTCTGTTTTTTCGCTTCGTTTCTCGAAATTATGTTCGTAACAAGAGGTCACAATGGGGTAAGAAGAAAGTTTGTAAGTCGAAAAGTTCGCATGTAAAGTAGTTCGTATTCCGTGGACCACTATATCTATTGATTAAATAATTTCTGTGAGGAATGAATATAATATTTTCTTATCGCCATGATTAATAATCCAATCATCAATCCGTCGTAAAGGTCAAAGTTCAAAGCATACATAACTTAAAAAAAAAACACAAGATCAGGAAAAACTGAGCTTCTTGGAATGTTTGCTTTAAAATCGAGAAAAATGTACGCATGTGGTGAACTAAGACAATTTAAAAATCACTCTTCTGTGTTCTCCATTGCAGTTCAATTTTCGTGGCATCCAAATCTGGCCATGTGTAGAGACGAATAAAGAGAAAAAAAGCACATTCCGAGACTAAATTGGTGGAATTAATGCACGGGGATTCGCATTCCAACTAACCGAGGACGGCTGTCTCCCATCACATAGCGGAAAAATTATCTTCACTTCGGCAGCACATGTTTTTAGTAACGCAACCACCGTGACACGGAGCCTTACGATTTGATGCGATTATGGAATGCCGAAGGATGAGTCGATTAGCCTCCCACCAGAGCTTCGAATCCGATAAAGGGCGACTGGCAAATACATGCTTAGGATGGAAGAATTCGTTTCGTGTGCCACTTCCTAGTCCTGCGGAATTCTCCGAGCCGTTTTCTCCGTCGGGACGGTTTTCTTTCGCGCTCCTTTCCCAGCGACCGGATGCTCCCAGCATATCAATGAACATCTTTCATACGGAGAGACGCTCGGCTTTCAATTTCGCCCCATACTAGATTAATGACACAATCAACAAGATGAGACGGATCCTGCATATTCTAGAACCACAACAGATCGGCATCCGCTGGCGGTTTGAAATCAGTCGAATAATAAACAAAAAGTGGCGAGAGACCGCGCGGTTTACTGTTCTGAAAGATTCCAGAAAAAGATTCGGTTTCCGATACGAGCTGGCTGCACGTTGAAAATTAATTGGAGATTTTACACTTTGAATTCTTTCTCCTGGAGAACTGCAAAAGGCTTGACAACGTGAAATTCGATCACGAACGTTCCAAGTATCAACTAATACGAAAATAAACAAAAACAGGATATGATCTATCCAAACCGGTCGTGCGTACTTTTGCATGTGGGAATTTGCTTTGGTTGATTTTTACACACAAACACCACAAGAATTTATATACAGGTAATACAATATAATTTTTCTTAACATGTTGTATAAATAACAAATATAGAGAGAGTATGTAGTAAAACTCATCGATTTTCTCTCTGTGATAACCTAATACTACGTTTTAGTACTTTTAATGTTATAATTTTGCTAATTTGACGCATATTATGGATATATGCGAGATTCTGAGAGTAGATAATTGACCAGGTAATAAATAAATGACACCCTAGGTTTTGCAGTGTACACTATACATTACAATGATGAACTTAAATTCACACAAAAGATGCTAGATACAACACGACCAGTTTCCACTCAAATAAACTAATACATGTAAACCTTCCTGCAATTACGAAGGAGCGATTTTTTAAATATTAAACCTAGCTGGAAATCAAAATCGTCGATTAACAAAGGATATAGGTGAATAATAATGAAAAGAAGGAAGGAATTAAACAACCTGAGATAAAATATTTTACAGCATAGAAAATAAAGGATTGTTCATTAGACTGATATATTGTGATAAAAACATTTCCAGGAGTCATGAGGGAAATGTGCAACATCAGACTGCACGAATTATTTCTGCTGAGGAGGAAAATTAACATGTCGAGGAAAACTTTTCGCTGTGGGGAAATCCCGGTCAACAGTAAATCCAGGTTTTCTTGAGGAAACACCTTGTTATTGATTGGAAGATGCCAGCAGTACTGCTAAATAGACACCGAATCGGTATACATTTGGAAAATTACGGCACACATTAAGCAGGACTTTTCAAGGGCGGATTGTATTCTTCAAAAATAAATTTTAAGCTCGAGGAAAAGTTCGGCACCATTATCACAAATCTTACGCTTTAAAAATATGTTTAGTCTGAAGCATTTACCTGCTCAGCTATGCATATGAAATTATCAGTATCATCGACAACTACATAAATATAAGAGAATAAATCTTAAATGGCTAGAGGAAAAAAATCTTGGCAGAATGTTTCTTGAGTCAGAACTTGAGAACCTATATTCTTCCTTCCTTTCAAGGAAATTTTCAGAATTAATTTCCTAAAAGTCAGCTAAATATGGGCAATTGCGGAGAGAATAGATTCTTCTAATTTAATATTCGGGATTAGATGTTAATATGAAACTTTCATAAGATTTTCGTCGCTCTGATTTTTGTAACTACCTGGGTGTCAAATTTTACGAGAATAAAATTTATTCTTTTACGAGGCTTACGGGAAGTAAAATTCATTTAAGCACAACAAAAGAAGTAATTGCGACAAGAAAATATAGATTCCTACTTCAAATACTTTGAAAACTTGTCCTCAACACTGAAGCCTTTCATATAATCTCAAAAACTAAAATGAAACTACTGGGTACTTTTTTATAATTAAATGGCATACGAAGAAATCAAAATTGTAAATAAATTCATCTTTGCTCTCTCGCTGCCAAATTTCATAAAAATTAATATCAAATGAATTTTTTTTATTCAAAGTGAGATGAGTACAAGTTTTGAGTTAAATATTTTTTTAAATACATTAACTATGTCATCCCACCAAGTATCGCTGGATAGCATTCATTTTATTCTAAGTGAGATTCTTTTAAATTCAATTGAGTTCGACAGATTAATCCCTATCAGTAATTGCGATGAAAATCGCCAAAAATACAAAAGATTCTCTAGAACAATAACAGTTCATGAAGTACATGTTATAGAATAATCAAAGAGTATATTTTTATCATTTATTATTAAGGAAAATACGCTAGATTACATTCAATGCACAGAGAAAACTTCTGTTGCGTCGAGCTGCATTATCAAGAAAGTACGAGAACTTTGGGAGCTTCCGAAGATTCCTGCATAATCGAATATTGATACTGTACATTTGGAAGGAAGAGTGATAAATTTGGACAAAAAAGACAGGTCTTATCTGCCTATTTTGGGTTATCAGGAACACGCGTTGAAGAGTTGAAACAGCAGTTGAAAAGAACTAACACGAACTCGAGAAATAATGAGCTAGGCCAATGACTCTTTCGTCCTCACTCAGTTACAATGTGAACTAAACATCAAAGCTAAGGCAGTGATGGCATAGTGCATTTTCCTAATGCACTATACTAGCAAGCTATCGTAGATTATTCAACAGCCATGAGTAGACTTAGCATGTCATAAAACAATTTAAATTGGAGTAATGTAAACAACGAATATTAACGAATTATCCCCGAAGGATTCCAGTCAGCCAATTTCAAAACCTATTAATTGTGCTAAAATTAAGCGAAGAATTCACGGAGGAGAAGTTTTCATGGATCTGTTGGTTGCCGTTCACTTTCTGATCTTGAGAGTAATTTATGGGCAACCACGCAAAAAATCGAAATAAACTACAGAAGTAAATAACAGTCAGGACAAGTCTTACCACGACTGTGTTTATCTGCTAAACTAAACGTGCAAGGTTTTACGTTGCATTCCACAGATAAGTTTTCAATGAAAGACATGTACAAAAAATGGAAGGTATACCCCGTGGCATAAACGTCACGGTGTATAGAAATGCGTGGGAAAGGAACTTTCACGAATGCGTATAGGATTTAAGCATAGGCGAATACAGTTGATAAATAATAAGGATGTGAAATCTGACATTTGGCGCACTTACTCGAGCTAATGCAATCATGACTCGCAAAGCAGTTATTGAGCTTCAAATCCTATGAGCGCTAAGAAAGAATTAACAAGACGATTACAGCTGAACATTCACGTCATATCTAAGTAAGCCGTACAATTTCACAACACTCAGGAGAGAGAACTAAAAGGTACAGGAAATCCAAACAACACAAAAAGTAAATGAATTCGTTCGCTTCCTTTAGCATTAGCTTCCGGCATAAACTTAGGCAATCTAACGTTACTTCGACAAAAACGGCCAGCGAAAAGTCAAAGCTTAAAATGAGAGTAGGCATCGTACATAGTTAACTGGATTATTTTGGTAATACCTTCCGAAATGAACGAATAAAAAAGTGCTCCGGAGTTTATACAACCTTCAACTGAGAAATTCCGTTACGTCTGTAAAAAGCTGCCAAATGCGGTTTAAATGGAGCGCATTGCGACCTACATCTCTAAGGTCCCTAGCCACAGGAAATATTGACACTCTCATCAATTGGGGCGTGTTAACTCATTCGGCTCAAAGGATGCGCACCCTTAATCTACGAGCTATAATGGATCCACAATAAAGTAGCTCTATTTTATACATCACAACTTAATATCCACGAAGGAACCCGACCTTCTTAATGATTTAATGATAACAGAGATGGACATCTTCGGCTTTCTAAGGCGAAGAATAAGAATTGTGATGGCTACAAACAAATAACGAGCCGGTCTCCGACAATGCCGTCATTGTGCATTCTAAAGACATTCTCCCTCCCAATTGGTTGCAAAGTGGTTATTAGACGACCCCACTTTCCCACGCATTGGGTGGGCGTGGGAAGCAACACCGAGGTAGAGGGAGATCTCGGATGAAAGCATATGATGGTGCACGATCTCCGTCCTTGACCCTTGAATGCAGAGAAGATGAATCTTAAATAGGCAACGTGGCAGAATCCATTAGCAACTATAAATTCCAAGGGATGAACATATAAACACTCGATGAATTTAAGTACATCGCGAACATAATTATTAGCGTTTCCTGTTTGTAAGCGGTATTTAGGTTGACCACGCAATTTCTCTTCCGAACAGCTGGGATCGCACTGATTTAAATGAAGAAAACAATAACAGAAGGTCGTTGGACATATTCTTTTATGGAAAAACATCGAGACAATTCAGAAAACACAGCTAAATTGAAAATAACAATGCAAAGTGTGACCATTGTACAGACAGTAACGGATGTAAACAACAATTTCAAAGAGCTACAAAGAACACTAACGTAAATCATAATATATCGTTAACTAGAATGACATATAAATCTTTGAATTATTCCTAAATACTTAAGTTTTACTTTTCAAACAAAGTGACAAAATTTGGAAAAAGAGATAAATGGATAAACGTATACTGCACTTTGTATAATTAAAGTGGGTAAACAGTTTCTATCTTTAGAAGAAGTGATAAATTAAGTAAGCCACAAATATTCCAACAAAAATATTTCGAATTTTTATATTTTAAACTAAAGACAATCACAAATATAGAAAGAGAAGAGTTTCCTGAGCTATTTAAATACCTGAAATATCTGGGCCGCTTAACTCCCAAACAATGTACAGGCATCCATAAACACAGTATTTACGGTCCCTGTAGCACAATTTCAAACCATATAGTTATTAAGTAGAAAGCACTGAGCATAAGTCTTACACGATAACCACTAGGAGCACAATCATGACTTTATTTCGCTGTTTCCCTTCCTCAATCCTTTTCAACGCGTTACTCGCTGAGCTCGCAATAGCTTCAAGAAAATCGAATACTGCTCCAAGTGATCCACTGAATCGGATCGTTTCGCATTCCGATCTGAGAGAACCTTAAAAATATTTAGAACAAAAAAAATAGAAAATTTGAAATAAAATCAATGAAAATAGTTCAATTCCTTTTTTAAAGTAAACTATTTTACAAATCATTAATACAAAGATACAAATACCTTACGGAAAATCTATGAAAAAAGACGAGCGATATAATGGCGCGTAAGTTGAAAAAGGTTCTTAGATTTATTCCGCTTACACAAAGAACACTTTTGTAGATTTTGATGCACAAAATATTCGAAACCTTGCTGTATTTCAATTAGGTACGTGTTAATTTTCTACGTTACTTTAATAGCAGAATATTATAAATAATATTTGTAGGATAGCCAACGCTCGTTGGACTATATGCCTGTTTCGTAAATAGGAAACGGCATTAGGAGTCAAATTAAACTTCTACTTCGGATATGTTGATCTAAATATAAAGTTATTTGCATCAATAAAATTAATTATCATAAAGATATGTAAAGTTATTAATCCATTCATGAAGTGAAATAAGTTCAACATCGTCATGATGAACCTTAATTGATATTCTTTTAATCTTATAAAATGTCTACATATAAAAGCGGGAGCTTCGGAATTTTGCTTGCCTTTTCTGCGGAAAAAATTGTTCACGGCACATTCTGTATTCGCTATATAGAGTGATGGTGATCTCCAAACGATCGTAAACGTTCTTTTATTTGACCCTTCCTAAGTGAAATTCCTCGCGAGAGATTTCTTACAGTCTTAAATACTCGTTTACATTTACCTATCTGCCCCATCTACATATATTTATTTGAAAACTAGTATTCTTGTAGATATTTAAAAAGCACATTTCATATTTTTTTTACTTTTTTTAATATATCAATACATTCATAGTATGCCATCGTAAGTAAGAAAAACCCAGAACCAAACAAATGATTTGTCCATATTACAGAAAAAGAAAGTAATGGACCAGACAATAGTAAAAAATCATTTTATTGGAAGCTTTTACAAACATTCGGGTCAGTTTTTTCAGATTAATTAAAAAAATTAATGTTTTTCTGATAATTATAGGAACACATGTTGTTAGTTCCACAAATTAATTATAATTAATATAAGTAATTATATCACTAATAATTATTTTTGTAAAACATACAAAAACAGTAAATCAATAAAAATATTTTAAGACATTGAAAAATCATTCCAAAGAATTTTAGAATTTGCTTAAGGAAAAGACCTCTCAGTTCCTTCCTGAGCACATTTATTAAGACTATCAGTGACCTTTAGGTGGGTAATGGTCATCAGATTTCTATTTTGATTGTATGGGACAAACCGAAAAGAATTTTTATGGAAGATAAGACAAAAAGTCTACATTCAACATTCTGAAGTTAAATATACCTGAGCACATCCACATTTATAATACCCTTGAATATAGGGTAAAGGTTTTTGAAAATTGTAATTAAAAGTATAATTCAACATTATACATTCATTTATCAAATATACATTGAAATATTGTTCATAATTTACACCTTTATGCCTTGCAATGAAAACTCTGAAGAGACAGGACAAACTGAACCACATAATCTAAACTGATGAATGCCCACAATAATGGTAAAACATTAATCAAAGCATATCATGAGATGCTATTTATATTAATGAAGTGATTATATTTATACTAATTGGGGAATTCCTTATATTCCTGAGAAAAGGCAGCATTATATAGAAGTCTAAAATAATATGTATATTTCATGTTGATACAAAAACAGACTGCTATTTAAAGAAGAGAGTGCTTTATCTTGAGAGCCAAATTTGATCTCAATGAGGATTATCTGCAAATTAATGACATTCTTTTTCCCAATATCATTGAAGTTAATCCAAATCATTTTTAATATTCACCCCATTCTTGTTAACTTATTGTGAATCTGATGAAATAGGATTTGGCATTCATTTTAATGGCTGTATGTTCTTTCCCTCCAATTGAAGTAAATTACCATTTCCAATAGAATTTAATTAAGGGCAATTTCCAATAGAGCTGGATGCACTATGATTTGGCTTGCCAGAAATTCCAAGGCTGATTATTATCTGCACTTGTGCCATTGACATAATCCATCAACAGGTAATGCCATTCATATAGTAGAACGGGAATTCCAAGGAAAGAAGTAAATGGTAACCTTAACCATAAGGAATGCAATTAGGAAAATTCCAAAGGAAAAACTTTTTTCATGTATATCACTATATCCCCAGTCTGTTGTGACATTCTCCTATAATATGAATCTTTAACATAAACCATCACCTTCTCCTCTTGATTCGATTTAGTCTTTATCGGTAATTAACTCCTTCCAAAACTATTTTCAGGAGGCTATTATGCCTGATTATATTCCCTTTTCTTCACATGAATGTTTCCCATTGAGATCTTTGTTTGCTCTTTGAAGGACTTCTTCTTCAGTTACTCAGTCTGCCAGTTTTTTTGCATCATTCTTCTGTGGCACCACATCCTCAATCTTCTTCTTTTGTTACTGTCTGTATTTCGTCACTGTTAAAAAGGATTCTACTCACTGTTCCTATTTCTATTGCAGGTGCTAGCTATACCCTGGAGGACCAAAAGAGTAAAGGTGATAACTAGTAGTATTATTGTTAAGGTGCTTCAACAGCTTTCATTTTGTAGATTTGCAGAGGTGGGATTCAGCAGGTTCAAGCAAACTTATTCTTGGAATTTTCCCAATTTACCGACCTGGTTTCTACATCTATCAGATGCATAGCAGTAGGACAATAAATAAACAATACCCTTTACATGGGTGTTATACAAATGTTTGAGAAAGAAGACTTCATTTAATTATACATCACTTTACTCATAATTTGACTATTTGCTGCTTTGTGGAATTAATTAACAGTTTTCAATTGAATGTAACTCTAATAATTAATGATAATTTTAACATGTATCTATGACCCCTCAAAAGACTTCATGCGAATTTGTTCTCTTTGGGCTGTGAAACCCTCTTCCACCTTTATTCATGTCCCTGCATTGCAGAGATGTATAATAATTCTTAAACATTATGCACTTGACTTGTTGACTGTGGAACTTATTTTTTATAAAATTTGGTAGTTTTTGAAACAGTCAAGCAATTAAATTTAAAATAAAAACTGAGAAGTAAAATTCATCTTAACAACTACCTTAATTATTCCTTCAAAGTATATCAAATAATGCTGTTTGGATCTTAATTTAAATCTTATATCTAACACAGTAGCATCAATTTAATGATGGGATAAAAAAATGCTTAGGGACAGGACCTTTAGCTATACAGCTTTAAGGAGAATACAGCACCATATATTTACATAAGATTCTATTATTATTCTAATTTTAAAATTTAAGAAAATATACCATCAAATAAGAAATATATATTTAATGAAGCAACGCTCACATTCTAATCATAACTGATTCCAATGCTTCTATGAGCATTTTCTACTACGGATAGTTTGACTAGATACATCATGCATGTAGAAGAAAATTGGGAAACTTGAAGAACCAACTCACACCTACCAGCTGAAATGAGACTGTTGACTTCCATTTCTGCAGTTTCAAAAAAAATTGAGGCACTGTCCTCCAATTTCAATTGATGATACTTCTTGCCAGGTGATAAAAATAGGAGTCTCTTGGTTTACTCATAATTAACTCTGTATTCTATGGTATTTTAGACAGCAACTCAACACTCACAGGGAAGTAGTCCAGACCAAAATGGTAGACTACTTCCTTCTAAGTGTAATAAATGGCATTACTTAATGTTTTAATTCAGCTTATATTATTTTGATTTCCGACATGGTAACACCAATTTAGGGAAGAAATTAAAGTATGCCTTAGCCAGGAATCAAACCCAGGTGTCTCACTTTTTTGGCAGGTTGCTCTGATAGAACTACCTCTCCTTCAATTTCTTAACTTTATGATGGGACTGTGCTAGAAGGAACCAACTAAGATATACCTAATTTGCATTGGGAATGCACTCTTCATGCTGAAGGAGGGGAGTAGAGTAGATGGGGGCATTTTGAGGAGTAATCCCCATCATGCATAATGCTTTTTCCTGCTCATGATTTGCAACCTCCCCTATTTTCTTACTTTGACTAGTCCCATCTGCACAGACTACCGAGAGAGTGCCTTCCTAACTCGAATGAGGTATAGCACCACTCTTGCAGACAATTTGCTTGCAAATCATCAACACAATGTTGAAGGTAGTTTTAATCCCATTGCAAAGGAATCTTGTTAGAGAAGTTCCCCATAGCTTATTTATCATAAAACTCCCACACCCTATCTGAAAGATCAGTAGATTTGTACGAAATACTGCTACCTTTTCATCTGTCAGCTATCAAATTAACAGCAACCAGCTAGTGGGATTTCCAAGTAAAACCCACGGTGAGACATTTTATAAATCACAAATTGTACGCAGTTTAGTTAACCCCTTGGCTGTGTTCCTACTCTTTCAATAATTTAAATGGATCAAAAATAATTATCCAAACTTCACAATCGAAAATACATCCAGATAAACTGACTCAATTTTGAAGTTAATGCATTGAAATATGGCACAACCAACACACCCTAGAATTCTTTCCTTCGTTAATAGTACAAAATTATCAATTGCAAAATGTGATTTTCTCTGCATTTGCATTTCGTCAAGATTTTCTATCTTCTACAGAAAGTGCACAGAACTCTGAGTATAGATCAACAGAGAAACATCGGTGGACAAAAAAATGGAGGTACACACAGCCAAAATCTTTAGATTTATCATATGATAATGCAAGACCAAAAACTTCTGCTACTGAGGAAGGAAATGAAGACATTAAATGAAAAATAATGATAATTTTCCATGCATATTTATTATGCAATTAATACATAAAAATTAGTATAGTCGTTGGGGAGGTCCCATCGAGGACTTAATGTTGAGTGACCTAACATTTTGCCAATGCTTCTTCAGCAATGAAACCAAGAAATTAATTGCCAAGTGGATATTTTGCACCAGCTCATCTGGAGTCATTTTTACATGTCCTACAGCAACAGAAAGGCACAACACCTGGAAGTAAATAGAACATAGCAAAGTTAGAGCATAAGTAGTACTGCAGCAACGTAAGTATTAACAATAATAGAGTTCAATTAATTTAGATTAACACGAGACTTACTTTCTTCATTTGAAATTTGATTGTAGCCTTCACTTCATCTATTTTTTGCATCATAGCTTCCTGATGGGTGAGAAGACCAGGGAATTTACCGGCTTTGTTCAGACCGGGACCCAGCAGACGTGGGATCTGCTTGATCAATGCCTCGCTGGCAAGAAACGCATCGTATTTCTTAGCTGCAAAGAAACATTTTGATTAATTTCTCAAAGAAAATTATACCATTGCGCTAGTGATGGAATCATGTCAGAGTAATTCTAGAGCTGAAGTTCTCGACACTATTCATTCAGATAATACATGAATTCATCACATGCATCGTGAGTGAGAGATACTTAATCTAAACATACCTAGCTTCTTCACCAATTTCTTGCTCTTGTTAAGCTTCTTCAGTGCCTCCACGTCCATATAAGGCATATCATTAGCCTTTGCCTCATCGCAGTGCTGCTGGTCACCAAGAATGCACACACTCATCTTTGGCCTAGGAATATGCTTAAGTCTGAAATATAAAGTTTCCATTACTGCTTACAAAAAAAAATTTAAGAAACACCACCAGAACCATTCAATTCTTTACAAGCGAATCTAATAGGATTACTGCAGCAACAACAGCAATTATGTAAATGTAAATAGGAAGAGAAACCGGAGGCAACAGAGTTGTACTATTTAGAAAATTGCTGATTTTAAATAAGATCTTAAATTAGTACTTCCTCGATAAAGCACTTAACATAGCCCCTTTCAACAGAATTCTTAACTATCGCCTGGTAAAATCGTGTTCGCTATGCCACAGTATCAGTATATGGAAATGAAAGCTACACGAACATTGACGTACCATGATTGCACAGTAACAATGGCAGTCTAAACTACCATCCCGATTATTTTAAGACCTTGGGAAAAGGTCCGCCAGGTTACCCCAGCTTCCTGACTATTTGCCACTGGTATTCCAAAGGAATACACACTGTGGCGGTCAGGTGATACGTACTTGACGGTGCCCGAAAAACGTTTGTCCTTCTGCGGGTCATAATTCTTCAAACCGATCTGTAGTTCCACCGTTTCCAAAAATCTTCGTTTCTTCAGCTTCGAATTCTTGAGAACACCGTTAACGCACTCATACAGAGTTTCCCTCGATACCTTGGAGCTGTGAGGAAAGACAACGTGGTCGGCTTCATTAGATTTATTCAAATATAACCTTACTCTACGGTAAAGTGAATGGTATGAAACTAAATAAATCTAACATTATTAAAAAGTTAATTTCACTCAAATTAAGATGATGTCCAGGATACCGATGGATATGAACACGATAACTTACCTCATGATGACCCTATGCTATGGCGGCCGACGTAAGAAAGACTACGTGGTGGAGAGAAACGAGGTTATGTTCGCCCCGTTCGCCGCAGTGATGATGTCGCTAGTAGACAGGAAGAAAGGGAAGAAATACGAAAGAAATTGATTTTAGCGCCATATAGGAAATATTCTTCCACTAAAAACATTCTGCCGCGCCAACTTTGGTTTCAATTAAAGATTATTTCTTATTTTTACTTATAAAGAACACTTTTGTAGATTTTGATGCACAAAATATTCGAAACCTTGCTGTATTTCAATTAGGTACGTGTTAATTTTCTACGTTACTTTAATAGCAGAATATTATAAATAATATTTGTAGGATAGCCAACGCTCGTTGGACTATATGCCTGTTTCGTAAATAGGAAACGGCATTAGGAGTCAAATTAAACTTCTACTTCGGATATGTTGATCTAAATATAAAGTTATTTGCATCAATAAAATTAATTATCATAAAGATATGTAAAGTTATTAATCCATTCATGAAGTGAAATAAGTTCAACATCGTCATGATGAACCTTAATTGATATTCTTTTAATCTTATAAAATGTCTACATATAAAAGCGGGAGCTTCGGAATTTTGCTTGCCTTTTCTGCGGAAAAAATTGTTCACGGCACATTCTGTATTCGCTATATAGAGTGATGGTGATCTCCAAACGATCGTAAACGTTCTTTTATTTGACCCTTCCTAAGTGAAATTCCTCGCGAGAGATTTCTTACAGTCTTAAATACTCGTTTACATTTACCNAAATATTCTTCCACTAAAAACATTCTGCCGCGCCAACTTTGGTTTCAATTAAAGATTATTTCTTATTTTTACTTATATTCTCACGATTATTAGATGAAATTTACGTATATTCCCAATTTAACAACCAGAAATTCTATCCTCTAGAAGAACCACCAAAATTTTTATGCCATGTTATTTTACGTTTAGGTATTAAATTATTTCAGCCTGATTCATTGTAGTAATAGACAACACGGAAGAAATCATCTATCATAATCCATCTTCTGTCCAGAGCGAGATAGTAGAATGAAAACTTTTTATCATCCCTTCGTCAACGTTAACATCTTTATTTATAATTATCAGGGGTTTCGGATGCACATAACTGGATAAGAGAGAAACCAGAACAAAACGAAATTTGCTGTAACTATATATATCAAATTCAAGAAGCGAGGACTTTTATTTTCAAAGTAAATAATTATGTAACGAATAAACCATGATTAAGTGTTCTTAACACTATGCAAACATGCAAAATTTCCTTCTCTAAGTTTCATGAGAGCCATATACATACATGTACCTAAGTGCTCTACCGTTCGGAAGGTTCATAGGCCTTAAGATTTCCTATTCAATGCTGTTTTCTTCATTTCTTGGTAATTTACTACGCCTTTTATGTCTCCTAACATATCTCTTGCCTTTGAAAAACTCAAACAAATATCGAATTTTCAATTTTTAGTTGTATGAGAGCCTTGTAACACGACATATTGAGACACACGAAAACGATTCATGTTAGACAACAGAATTTTATTCAAAAACGGACAGGTAATGTGGTTTAACATATAGCATTTAAACGCGAAAATGTTTAGGGTTATGACTAAGCCAGCTGGCAATCTTAACCTACGTCCACTCCTTATGTACATACAATTAAGATGTTATTCTTTATTAATATATCGGAAAGAGCAGAAATACATTCATATCGTATATACATTCACTACATATCGTTCGAATATTGCTAATATATCCCTTGTCTAACGTCGGAGTTGATATTTTGCAAACCTGAATACGATGTGTAATTCTTAATTCATCTACATATGGAGAAATCAGGTAACTCTTCACAAATCAGCTAATTTTAGCGATCCCAACAGCTATTCAGCTGTAAGTATCAATAATGAACCTTAATAAATCTCAATCACGTTCAAAAAAATATTATTCATGTTTTCAACATCTAAATTAACTCATTACGTCACCTTCTAAATTACGCGGCGCTAGAAACAAAAACATGAGTGTATGCAATCTGTCAAAGCTTTGTAGAATGTTGAAACAGGATGTTTCTCATCTAGTCATTTTCATATTTTGTAAATTCCTTCCGTATAATAGTTTTCCTAATAGTGAGTAATGATGTAGTTTCTTCAGGAGAATGAATTAGCTTTATTTCATCAAAAGTCATTAGGTCAATCCGTTCAAAATGAATATTGCCGTTACTATAGCGGGATCTTGCCTGTTGTATTTATTATATCATCTGGAGTGGATTACTATATTGATGTTTAGTACTGTTGTCATAGCTTCAGTTGGCCTCGGAATCTCTTCTGTCGTCAGTGCCCATATCATTTTGTCATCTAAACATAATGTTGAAGTCAATATGCCTTCAGAAATAGAATCATTGGAAAGGTTTTTACAGGTAAATTTTAACTACCTCAGTTTCTTTTAACACAAGGAGCAATTTGTTGTAATTATGGATTATTCTTTTGACTTATAGAAGAAAGACAACGGCAATAAGGAAATACCGACGCATTTACGTTTTCCTGTCATTTATGGCAGGGTGGTAGATGGTTTATTGCATCAGTTGGTGGATCTGATTCTTCGTGATTTTGTTACACCATGGCTTAAGGAACTGACCTTTAATCATGATGAACACGTACTTTCAATTAAGTATGAGCTTATGATGGATACTGATAATCAGATATTATTGTCTAATAAGTGAGTTCTATGTAGTCACGTATTGAAACATTTTCAGAGATGCTATTTGGAAAGGAATTCAGAATCTTCAAGAGCGGTTAAGCAGGGTTGACCAGACAAAATTGGTTGCAGGAGATATGATAGCAAAGGTGACACATCATTTTGAAAAGATTAGAACTGCGAAAGCAATGGTGTAAGTTTAGTTTGTTGTACAAGGTCTTATAGATTTTTAGGCTTATGGTTTTGTTGATATGTTATAAGACAAAACTGAAAATTAATGAATAATCATTATTTTCATTGCAAGTAGTGACGGAAGGGATAAGACGCCTGTTCTGGCATTGTCGCCTCACTTGATGAGCAAGGATCGAGAAGAGCAGTACTTAAGAAAAGTGTCAGAACTTGCTGTAGTCCTCCTTTTGCCACCTCCATATTCAAATTGCTTACCCTTGCGTCACTTGCTCCGGGAAGTTCTTGCTTGTGCAGGTTAGGAAATTTCAGTGTCTCAAGAAATCTATCTAAATGGAAACCTTTTTTTCAGCATTTAGAGATTCTGTCATGCAATATGTACTGTAAATACATACTCTTTATGATGTTTGTGTAGTGACAAATTCATGGTTCACTGTGAAATCGATTTTAGCCACATAGTAGTATTTTCTAAAGTGTGTTCGCGTTATATATTTCAGTAACATTTCTATAAATTTCAGTTCTGTATCCAGCCATTAAACATCTCTGTGATCCAGATAATATCAATCAGAAAATTTTGGCATATATAAAAAAGTTGGAGCGGGACACTCAACTTCATAACAAAACATATGCATATGCTGCTAGTTTTGATGAGTTTATCCATATGATAAAAGAGAGCAATGACATTGAATTATTAAAGCACATTAGGTGAGTTTTATATTACTTATTCCTCAAATCTTAATTTATTCCTGATCAATAACTCAGATATTTGTTGATGAACCACTAATGGTCTGTTTTTCTGCAAAATTTCCTTGATGGTTTTACTTAAATATTCAGTATACAGTTATTAATCCAAATATAATTTTTAATTGATATTACCTTATGTGAAACCTATTCAAAACGATGAGTCTTATCATTATTCAACCATTTCCCTTTCCTTTTACTTATACTCTATAATTTTGATTAATAATTTTACAAAATATATTGTAATCTTAAAAATTTATTTATGCAAAGCAATTCTTTGGCCTACATACCTCTTTTCGTTTGTTAATACATGTCATCATTTGTAATAATTCTTTCTTCCACTTTCCTGGTTTTAATTTCTACTTTAGCTATGTAGGTATGCCCTGATAAGTGGTTTTTATGAATATTCTTAATATTTTGACTCTTAATGTTGTTAGTTGGTAGAAGGCTGCTGCATTTAAACTAGAATGAATAATTGTTTGCAAAATTCTTACTTGTATTCTTAGCAATAAGTACCGTATTTCCTGGCCCATAAGATGCTCTTTTTCCTGTGAAAATGTAATCTAAAATCGGCCTGCATCTTATGGCCTGAGGATGAGAATTTTTCCTGATGTCAGGAATAGCTATACAGTAGTAACTGTAAACAATGTTGCACATTGACTTGTGGGTGTATCTTCTAATCACTGCAGAAGCCTTTTTTTTTTCAATGTTGCGCTTTTGATTCATTCTTCTGTAAATTGACACTCTTTTATGAAACTTGTTTATTTGTTTCACTTACATGCAGCTTACCTGCTTGTGTGTATAATATTTGCTTTGTCTAGCTTAAAAATTGTGGCATGTCTTATAGGCCAATATGTCATATGGGCTGGGAAATAAATAAATAACGTCTTTATTTTGGGTGAAATTGAGACCTCGTCTCCTCTTCCATTTAACCCATCATCAATATTAAGAAGTTATAAATCGATAACAATATTAAAAAGTTAATAAATCAATAATAAAAGTTATCTTAAGTCAAATTAAGACAAAATTGGAAATATTTATTTGTGGATTTGAAAACCTAAGTGAGGCCTGGGAAAAATTATCCACAGTAGGAAAACACACACAAAGAAGGGGGATGTGAAAAACCTGCACAAACCTACTGAGATTAATGACTAAAAGATTTAGAAACAGAAAGCTGGAAAAATAAATAAAGCCTTGAAATAAGAACATGGTTAAAATGACAAACAAATATGGCATGTTCATATTTACATGTCACTCAAATTATAATTTTATTTAATTTTAGGTATAGCATTGTAACAGAAATCATGCAAGCTACAACAATCCAACATTTGAAGAAACCAAAAAGCCAAAGTTCAGAAAAAGAACAGCCCCAGAGTGCTAGGAAAGAAGAATTAATTCAAGTTGGTGATGATGATTGTCTTCAAATTATTTTATCTTCTATTGTTGAATGCAAGTCAATCTCAAATCTCTCTAAGAGGGATCATAGGTTGAAATCTATTATTGTTTAGATTAAAATTTAGTGGTTTTTTAAGGACCCATGTATCCATTACAATGTGACGGTTTTGGAAAAACTTTCTTTGCATGATACTGTATCTTTCTAAGATTCTACAGATAATTTTCCTGTATGCATTCATGTCTCTCATGTCATTATTTTTCAGGGTAAGCACATTGTTTGCCTAATTTATTTACATTATTTTTCCATACTTTCCTATTTTTGGTCACTTATTTTACTTCAAATAAATCCAAACATATTTTCATACATTGCCATTTACATTTAGAGCTGCATTCATATTTTATCTTCTGCATATCTGTATACAAACTGCCTTTTCGTGGTCCTTTTTAGAGTCATTCTTGTTCTCATATGTTATATTGTAAGTAAATCGCTCATCCAACTATTAATTCTGTTGCAACCAAAGCATCTGTTTGATGCAGTATTTTAGTAGAAACTCCTGCAGCCTTCAAATTTTTCAATGTTTGTGTACATTATTTTATAATTTAAATTGTCTTGATATGAACTGTTATATTTATTGGATGAAGCTTCTGCCCTCACTATAGTTTTATTTTTTAATTTCCATCAAAAAGTTCCTACTCTTTGATCTTTATAATATTTACTAAAATTTATGCTATAATTGAGCTTTATACATAATTATAATTTGTTTTTTTTTTATTTTTGTGTGTGCTCTAAAGCCATATTAGACATTTTATATTATTTTATGATTAACCAACACCTCATGAAGTTTTTAATTATTTTCACTGCTTGATAGTCATAACTTAAATTTTTAGTAGTAACAAAAAATAACAGTAATACCACTAACAAGGTAAACTTGAATCACATTGAAGGCTCGGAAAGTGAAGCGCTACATGAATCAGCTTGCATTCGCTAAAACTCTGTGTGAGAAGAAGCTGAAGGTACTTGGTTGGATGAGGTTCCCTCAAGAAGAGGTTGATCTGGACTATGATGGAATGTCAGGAAGAGAAGTAAGTGAAACCTTTGACAGTATACATTATCAGTAATAATCATCTATTTGGAAACAGGCCTAAATGCTGATTGGAGACTGTTTGAGCCACGGCACATTCACCACTTATGACTTTTTTTCAACTAAGCTTACATAAGGAGGTTCTCTGAAAATCCATTGCGTAGTCAATGAAGCTATGGAAATTTTAGTTTTGATGCAGTATTTTGCTAGGGATCTTAAAATCATATCACTTGTGCAGTTTTGTAAATATTTAATATACTTAGCTGTTCCAAATACTGCTATTGGTTAAAAGGATGAAATGAATATAAAAAATGGATTAATTTTGTATTAAACACATCAATAAGGAAAAAGTTACCTATATTTCAATAGCAGTTTTTCCATTTTAGAGAATTTTTCATTGAATTTGTGATCTTAATTATTCATATGAAACTTCCTTTATAGTTGTGTCTGGCTATTAAAAATATGATATAAAAGTTACTGCTATATTGTTCAAGTATTAATTTTTTTTGAAATTCAAAATATGTCAGAGTGAAAAATGCTGTAAAAATTATATGCCCTCCGTGTATTTAGATGTTCAGGTACTGCACAAGGCCTTTGTTCCATGTATGAAATTTTGTGAAATAATTGATGAAATAGAATCATTTACTGTATAGTAATAGTCTTTTCACGAGTTTGTGTTCATATGATGCATCAAGATGATTTAAGATTATTTTATAATTTTGCTGTCTTCAGTCATGTGCTTCATTATTTCATCGTTGAATTCTTTAGATGCTGCCCCTTGAGTCTGTTCTAAATAGCATTGTTGGAAGGAAGTACTTTGCCCAGTTTCTGGAAGGAGTTGGATGTCCTGCCTTAGTTGGGTATTGGGGAGCTGTGGAAGAATTGCGTCAAGCTGACCGCAAACAATGGCACCAATTAGGTGCAGAAATTTTTTATGCATATGTTCATCTTCCTACAGGGAAGGTTAAGGTTGATAAGGTAGATTTTAGTAGTTGAAAGCTTTTTACAACATGAATCCTGTCAAGTAATATATTTATAAATGTCAATAATAATATCAATTTTCCAGGCTGTCCGTAAAAGAATGGAGGCATTTTTACTAGGAGATAAGGGACCAGAAGTTTTCTTTGAAGTTCAAGAAGAGGCTTTCCGTGTACTTGAGAAACAGTACCCAACCTTTCTAGTCAGTGAACTGTATGGGAAGATGCTTACTTCAATGGATGAGGCGGCCAAAGCTGAGTTTCTTCAGTCAGAATCATGTTAGGGCAAAATGTTGACCTTTTCTACTTTATCCTAAAGACATAAACACATTTATGCCATTAAGAGATTTCAGGGTTTTATCTCTAACTTGATAGACAAAACTCTGAAGTCGATGATAGTATGTTGGTATAGCTATGTTTTACATGGGAATCAAAATTATTTTATCTAGTGACATTAGTTCTTATGGTAAAACATAATGGATAATAGAGGATTCGAAATATACATTTAAGGAGTCTTGGTAAACTTAAGCAGGTTACAGTTATCAGGAAGCTATGGTTTCTTTTGACTACCATATCTACTGTGGGAATTAAAAGCTTTTAAATAATTAAGTCTTAGTTTCTGTTTAGGATTAATTTATCATTTGCATCAAGTTTAAGGTTTGATATTAATCCTTGCTATCTAAGATATTTATGATTTTAGCTTAGTTTGGCATTATTTGACTTTATATATAGCTAGGGACATGAGACTAGAATGCCTCTTGTTAAACAGTTACCTTTATTAAACATATTGTTATACCACGTATGAAATCATGCATTGAATGTGATTAATGAGAGTGAATTCAATGTAAAATAATAATGATTTATAACAAAAAAAATATCTAAGTAATTGTATCAGATGAAAAATCAGTTGAAATACACATCAAAATGGTCTTAAAAAAGCATAAACAAATGTCTTTTCAGAAGTTTTCTTTTGATGGCTGTGACTATGAAAAGAAGAAATAAGGTATAAATTCCACTATGGAAAGCCATGTGTTAAATTGAATTGATTTTTAGTTGAAAGAATGTTAGGTGGTAAAATGTGTGCCTTTTAAGACATTGTTTTGATTAGTGCTATGTAGCAAAGTATTTTATGATGAAAATATTTCTGCAATCAGGTACAATATCTCAAACAATCATATTTTCTTATGTAATGAGTTTCAATTTTGATCTTTTTAAAGCTCTTCTTGAGGAACCTATGGATAGCAGTGGATGTGGTGGTCATTCACCTTTGCATGTTGCTGATCATTCCAACTATGCACGAAAGAAATTGGACCAATTAGAGGAAAGGTTGAATAATAAAATGCAGGTAGCTTCCTTTCTTATTGGTGATTATTAGATGCAAAAATATGTTCTCGAAAATAATGGGTAACAAGGACATCTCTTTGAAGTAGTTGTGGAACTTTTATATTGATAGATGACTGTGCTGAATTTTGTCGTCCAAATTTTGGTGCATATTTTCAATGGCTTTAAAGTAATAGAGATAGAATGCTTTATCTGATGAATGATCACCCCTCAGACAAGGGAGTTTGTCCCTGTCTTCTTAATTAGGTCTTACTATATCACATTTTTAGATAAGCCATTGAATCCTGGCAGCGTAAATACCATGTTATCAAGTTAGCTTGGAATTTTTTTTAGGCCCTGCAGGCTCTAAGAACATCTCTCAAGCCTGAATCTCGTGTTCTGGGGATTCTAGAGAAAGAGGTGGAATGGTTAGAAGGAGAGAGAAGACAGTTAGAAGCTCATGTATCAAGGACAGAGGCATGGGGAGAACACCTTGGGAGATGGAGAGCTACAGTTCAGTCAGCTGAGGTACAGAACACTTCCTAAGTTGCATTTTATGGTTATTTATTTTTCCCAAGGAGAAATGGACATGAAAAAAGTCTGATGGAACTGGGACCTGAACCTGGGTCTCCCAATTGCCGGTTGGTTGCTCTATCCATTGAGCTATCCCACCAGAACGTTTCTCTGTTTGGGAGACTTTATAAGCAAAGGGTGCGTGAGTTTGTCTGACTCAGTGGCATCATGGCAGCCATGGCCTTGCAGAGGATGGAACCGGGACAGAACCCTGGGTTTGGGTCCCGGTTCCGTCAGACTGAGTGTCCTTTCTGGAGGTTTAAACATGCAAAACTATGTCATGTTCTCATGTATGATTATTTTTTTGTCTATTTTACAAGTGTATTCTTTGTTATCATTGTAATATCAAATTAATTAACATATATAAGTTGATGTTTTATTTAAAATAATATGCAAAAATAATGATCAAGTTTTTGTTGGTGCAGTTGCTAATTAAATATGTGTAGTGAATGATTTGAATCTGGATTTCATATTAAATTGGTTTATTTTTCTTGATATTTGCCTTTTCAGTCATCTTATTCATTGTTAAAAATAAATATATATAAATGTTAATCCTGCAATATGAGTTTTTATAGCAATTTTGATTGATTAGATAAAAAATTCAAAATATGTAATTATGTATAGAAAGTATATTTTGTACTGTTCCAATATATAACCTACCACATCCTTTTCATTCACATATGTGGTCTACCTCCTCCAACCTTTTGGTTGACCACCCAACCCAGACTGATGTGTTAACTAAACAATCCTAACTAACTTGTAATATGCATTGGAATAGTTCTGCATATTAATTCTTTGAACCACTTTATGGTCATCAATATGATGTATAGTTTTATTGTTTTAGTGCAAGCCTTAGTTTAGTGATAGGAGTAAGGATTTCTTTTGTTTCTTACCATAAGGATCTTTTTTGTTGTGATATGTGTAGTTGGAGTGCATCTCTGTGTTAAATGTATGTTGATTGTACAACCTATACGATTTCGAATATTTATGTGCTCACCTTTTTGTTTTGTTATTTTATTTTTATCATGATATATTTATGGTGGTAAGATGTGAAGTTGAAGTAATGTAGTGACATTTTCAGATGCCTGATGAGAAAGAGCCTCCCCAGTTTGTGATGGTTGTTCACATTTTAGAGGATGAATTGGATAGTGATGCCGTTTCAACTGGCTGGGTAGTTCTGAGAAAATTACCTGACTTTCTTGAATTGCATAGAAAGCTCTGGTAAGTGAAGATATTTGCTCATATCAACAAAATTTTCTGGCCAATACCTTCTTAGTTTGTTTTTCAAAATTTCCAGTGTCGTTTTGCTCATTAAAGTTGCTTCTGCTCATTTAAGATTCTTTAGATTTCTTTTTCCTATCCTTAAACTATGTTTTGGTCAATGATGGCTATTACTTACACCAGGTTTAAAATTTTCATTACATCGATTGTATGAAAGTTACAAAGTTCTGAAGATCATTCAATGAATTAGACTTTGGTAATGTATGGAGTTATGAAAAACAGAAATCATCACATTTTATTATTTACCTATGTAATTTCTGTTTATATCTAGTGTTAAATGCATAAAATCTAACTATGTATAACCTAGCATTATGTTGCTTGGGGATGTATTCACTCCATATTTTTCTATTTTTGGAGTACAATAGCTGAGGTTTCTGTAGTTTTCTTTCCTTATCTTTTTTGTCTTTGTGTTTCTTCTAGCTTTTGAATGTCTTGTTGGGTGATTATGAATAGACTGTTTTCATTGAAATTTGCTACCCAGCAAATTTTAAATGCTGTTTTCTTTAATAGTCTTAATGGTGCTGATTTTCTTTTTAAGCCAATTAGGTTCAGAAGTCAAAGGATTAGAGTTGCCCTCACAGCCTGGAAAATTTTTATTTGGAAAAGGAGTTGATAAAAACTCTCTTGAGAAGGCAAAAAATCAAATCCAGAAATACTTGGAGGTAAATATCTCCTCAAATCAAATTTCTCAGTATCTTTATTCTCAATTGTTTTAAGGATAATTATTTTGTCTTTTCAATTAATATTTTTATGTGAAATATGATTCGTATAACAAAAGCATGATAACATAGTTTGATTTTGACTTACATAATTTACTTATGACATTTTTCCTTCTTCAGTTTGTTTTGGAGGATGAGAAGTTAAATCAGAGTGAAGCTCTATATGCTTTTCTTAGTCCAAGCTCTGAACACTTGAAGCAGACTGTACCTTCTCCAAAGAAGTCAAGGTTTTCTTTATCCACTTTATTCAAAAGGTAATTACACAGTTTTCCTAACATTAGAAGATGCTTGAAACATAATTTTGTTTTCAATTTGGATTTGGCTGACCCCTTTGTAACTAATGTTTCTGCTATGTTTTGGAAGGTTGAATCCAAAATCAAGTATGTTTTAGAAGATATTTTAGCGTAAATTTAGAATACCAGGGTGTCTGCTGCTAACCTGGAAATCCTAGAAAACTTAGGAAATTTGTTCGGTAACCTGGAAAAATCTGTTTACACTATTTACAAACAGTCCTTCCCTGGATTTTGTTTTGGGCTGTGTATTAGTGCAGCAGAAATTCCCTTAGAGGAAGAAACATTTCAATGACAGTTGCTATGACCAATTTAAAGCTTATAGGATATAGATGTGATCCTTCCACATATAATGTTTTGGCAATATTGTGAATATGCAACACGGGATCTATGGAGTTGTAGTTATCAGGTGTATCAAATTTCTGTGTGGGTGAGAGAAACAGCAGATAGAGCATGATAGAATCTGTTGTCTACTTGAAGGGTTTTGGTCATTAGTTGTCTCAATTTGTAGCTGGACTTACTCAGTGAAACAGGAATGATGCTATTCATGCCACAGGTGGAACTATAGCTCAGGTGTATTATTTTGATGAAACAATACACATCAGTGTTTTTTCAGAATTTGCTTTCATTTTCTAGTATAGTTATACTCCTTTAAGGAGGATTCCTGTCAACTTGGGAATACATGAGAATCTAATTGGGATGGTCACATACTCAGTAGCCTTCACATACCCACATATACACCTGGTATACAACAGTATGGATCAATGAACCTACCAACTTATAGCTGGATACTCATCTGGACCAGCCCCTAGGTGTATTGGTGCTCTGGGCAAGGAGGCTCTCTGGTGCCCCTTCCAGATAGGAAACAGTTTAATAGAAGTTTTTTATAATTTGTTTATTTTTGAAAAAGATGCATGTAAATATGAAAAAACTATTTTTATGATGAAATAATTCACTTTGACAAACCTTACATTATTTAATCTCAAATCTTTGCCGCTTAGGCAACCTTTCAGCTTGTCTAGGGCTGGCTCTGATATCTAAACAATATCATAATGAATCTATGAACTGTTTACCACCATTTCTGGTACCTTAAGTAGCTATTAATCACCAAATGTTCAATATTTGGGTAAAATTATACTTACTTGCGGATATAGAACACCCTGGAAAACAGAAAATATTTTCCTGGGAAACTCAGGGAATTTCTTAATGGCCGGATAGTGGGCACGCTGAATAACCTATGAATTTCTTTGCAAGATTGTTTGCATCACTTGCTGTGAATCATTTTCTGTTTGATGGAATCACTTCTCACTGTTATGGTATGGTTTATTTATATGGAAATTATGCTTGAGGTGGAAGGTACAGTATTTTCAAGCATACTCAGTGGTAGAATGATGTGAAGAACATTTGATCTACCAGCTAACCACATTCACATAGTTAGTGTCTAAGCAGTTAGAGAAAAAAGGACTATAGGGCTACAAAATGCATATAGATGCCAAGAACAGAGAGTTTTCTTTTTGGTCATTCTGGTCCTGATTAACTATAATTTACTTCTTCTGAAAACTTTCCCTTTTGTAGTACATTAAACTTAATTATTTTAGTGGTAGCTCTGGAAGTGGTGGTGGAGGATCTGCAGAATCTTCCAGTGGCCGTGATGGTGGACGGGAAAGTGATGAAGATGAACCGCTACTGTTAGAAGAGTCAGTGGATCGAAGTGGGGGAGATCCAGGATCTGGAAGTGGGAAGGATGCCATCGCAGAGCCACTTTATGCCCTTCTTGGAGAAGTGTTTGATCTCCGTGGAGTCTTCCGGTGGCTCAGGAGAACTCTTATCACATTTGTACAAATTACATACGGCCGCACCATAAATAGGTCATTATATCTTATATAGGTACCTTTTCTCTGTGAAAGGTGCAAATTATGATAAAGGCATTGCCAAGTAATGATTTTATAGACAGTTATGAAATTCAGAATCTTTCTATCTAATTTTTTTAGTTACTTCAATAATCTAAACTTTAATTTGCCTTAATTAAGTTGCGCTGATATCTCTGATTCCGATATCTATATAAAATCTAAACTTTTTAAATCATATTTTCAAAATGTACTTTAGTATAAGAGAGATAAAGTAAAATTGAAAGATATTAGAACTATCTCAAAGATGTAGAAAAAACTGGTTATTCTGAGTGTTTTACTGATCCTAAACTTTAATTTTTTATTAATGCTCTTAAATCTTACAATATTCAAGTTGAAAAAATGAGGATGTTACTGTTAAATGACTCTGTTAATGCCTGTAGGCCAATATTTGGGCAATCAAGGGAAGAATTATCAGTCTGCAGGCAGTATAAGAGTTAAATTCATGTATGAATGATATTGAATTCTAAAGGCATGATTTATGGCTTATTGTGAAAAATTCTATTGTTGTGGTGATTCGAATTACTAATGTATCTTATGTCACCCTAGGCAAGTGAGAGAGACAGTAAGCTGGGTTTTCTCAGAGCCAATGCTTCACTACTATGTGCAATTGCTCATAAAGTCATGGTGGCCAAATGGAAATCTAGTGGAGCCATCTCCTTCCAGAACAGAAAAAGAGAAAGAATGCACACGGTTTGTCAAAATTTAATTACTTTCCATTATAAGGAAGTTAAAAAGAATGTGGTTGTGTATCTATTATTTTCATCAAATTAGGCATCTGACTGGATCTCATTCTCTTAACCTTGAAACAGGTGGGAGGCTAAGGAGCAATTTCTGAATAACATTCCTGAAGTTCTTAGCAATCTGGTTGGCCAGCAAAATGCTCGCCGTGGTGCAATCAAAGTGTTTGAGACTTTGCAAGATGTTCGTTTGAATAAACAGCTATTTTATGTGAGTGTATATTTTTTCTCAGTCATTAACTTTTGAATGCCTGGTGACACCAATATGGTGAACTTAAAAATTTGATAATGAGTTTAATAGTATTATAATAATGAACTTTAAATTTGATTGGATCTTAAAATGTTAAATCTCAATCTTCTTGAAATTTTATCTTTTTTTTCTTCATTTTAGGATTTATTTGAGGTAGTCATCTATGAGTTGTTTCCAGAAATCAAGCAGTCCTAAGTATGTCTACTTCTACAGAATAAGTTCCTCCAAGAATGCATTTTATTTCTGTCTTTGTCAATTCCTCTTATTCTTATCAGTGGGGTATATGATAATACCATTCCATGTATGCTATCGGTGTATTTATGTACCCCTTCAAGTGTATAAGAAAAGTATGGCCAAGTAATGAGTAACATTAACATCATTAAGGATGGACTTTGTGTGAAATTATGAAGAGCTAAACTTGACTCGGAATAACGCTTTGTGAAACCTCTGGATATCTCTAATTATCATCTATATTAGATTAGGATATTTTATGATAACTATCAGATGTAGGTATCTATTTTTCAAAAGTTTTCATGAACTTTAAGTCATGACATGAATTTCTTTCCTGCCTCCTGTGATATAAGTCTATTTAATGTATATAATCTTTCTATTAATATTTATGAAATGTTTACATATGATCTGATCAGGAAAATCATGTTTTCATGGCTTTTCTTTCTATTCATATAAAGTGTCATACTTCCCTTTAAATGAAATTTTGAAGCCTAAATTGTTACTGTCTAATAATTCTCCACATTTTAGAGATAATTATACTTCAGTGGTAATAGTCATTGAATTATTTGTTTTGCATATTTAGTGAGGTAGTTTTGTATTCAGTGAATACTTATAATTCAATTCATTTAATTCCCAAGGGATTATGAAGAAGAGATTGCAAGATATAATTTGTTTCTCCATAATTCAATAAATATGAATAACTAAATATATTGTTAATCATGTTGTTTTCATATGAATCTTGTTGAAGAAATATTTGTTGTTTTGTTATGAAGCTGTTTTGTGAAAACATTAAAATGTTTCATTCTCTGTGCTCTAGTTGTGAATTTTTGATGATAATTAGTATCAAAGTATACCAAACCCTTCTTTGGCCTGCTTATAAGTGGCTATTGTTATGAGAAGTTTTTTAAAAAAGTAGAAAATTTTATTTGTATACTAGCTGTACATGACTACATACATCGCAAACTATGCTGTCTGGGAGATAACTTTTTCTCTAATGCAAGGTGTTGAGGATATTTTTCCAAATCAAACTTCTAAATCAACTAGCTATATTAGAATTTATTAAATATATTATTAGTAAGTTGAGGTTAAATACGAAGAACTTGTTCAAAATAAACACCCTGAAGTCTCAAACAATTTCTGCATTAAGGTATTAATGCTCTTTGAAATAATATTTCAGAATGTCATTCTGTACTTGGTTCAATATACCCCAAGATAATTCTTCCTAAGACTTGTTTGTGCATACCTGTAAATATTTCATCAAGTTAAGAAGTGACCCACATGATTTTATATTATACAATTTGTCATTGTCTCTGGGTTATAAACAGAGATACTGGCAAACGAAAACAGATTTATGTACAATATTTTCCACAGACACAAAATATAGATGTTTTATTTCATCGTTGTGGATTACTACTATATGTAGGCCTTCATGATTCAACTTAATTCTACTGCCAAAAAATAAAATAATATAAAGACCCTAGGATTCAAAAGATGAGTACCGTTTAGAGAACCGCAGATTCTGACTTTTACCATTGAAATCACCGGGTCAGACCTCAGCGCCAGGTGTCAACTCTATTATCATGTTTATATTTCAATTTACTGGTATGCAATTCCTCTGAAATCCTCGTTTAGATATATTCTTGATTTTAGAGTCCAGGAAATGTATTTTTAAAGAAAAATTTATCTATGACGAAAAATTGTTAAATATTATGCTTTCTGTTGTTGATTACGCTTAACGAAAATTAAAGCCGTTTAAACGGTTTCAACGGATGTTATGGCTGGGGTGGTTGTAAGTCATTATGAGCAATTTACAACTAGGCGCGTAATTAATTTCTCGAATACGTTGCTTTCCATCTTTAATGATCGTGATTTACAAAAACTGTTAAATCTCAAGAATAGGAGTAGTTTGAAGACAAGAACAAGAAAGAATATCTTCAGAATTATTTCATTTAAAGAGTGATACCAAGACTGCCGCCATAGGTACTCATTCTTTATATATACATCATAAAACTCCAAATATTCTTACTAATACTTAAAATTACTTCGAAATCTTGTTTGCTCGTTTTCTCTGATTAAAAATTTACCGATTTTTGAGTGAAATTTCTAACGCGCTGTAGTGCATATGTAAGATGTCCGTTATGTTATTAAGTGTAGGTAGAATTTAGCTCTTAAAAATTGTCAAGTCCGTAATCTTCCGGTATTAATAAAGTTTTTAATGATAATTACCATACATTTTAAATTAAGGTGTAGTCCCAGATGGAATATTTCCTGTATATCTCCAGACAGTAGAATATCTTGACCATTAATTTAATATAACTAGGAGTTCATTCAAATTCATATATGTGAATGTTTATGTGTTTCATAAGAACGATAATTTGTGTTTTCTTTCGCGACATTTAAATTTCAGTACCACAGTCATTCTGTTTTTATAAGTCTGCACGATTTATCTTACTTGTTGTTTTATTTTTAAAGCATAAATATTGATTTACTTACGTCCATTTTGACTCAATGATGCTGTCTTATTTTTATCAATATCTAAAAAATGTGGTATAGACGGAATGAATTGTTCCTGCAACCACATCGTGATGAGTGGAATATTTTCTTTTGGTAAATTAACAAGGAGAATGTGCCTTTCATTTACTTTTGTCTCGGTCTTTTTCGTGCTTATGATAATATGGAAGCTAGTTAAATGTGAGAGACAATTAGCAATAGCGTTCATTTTTGTCTCATTGAATTCTATGAAAAATGTAACTCATAGTCATTGTGCTACACTTACCCATGCCAATTACAGCATTCTGGGTCAGTGAGGAAGGTAAAGGCAAACTATCTTAATCCTCATCTTGCCTCATTCCCCCCCCCCTCCCAAATATTTTTTATATGGTGTACTTTCGTATGCGATTGTGGTACATTAATGATGGAGGGGTTTGAAGATCCTACTAGATTTATGTGTAATGACTGTAAAAACATATTGGCTTGAAGTTTGTTTTTAGTGATAGAGTTATGTAGTTTATTGATTCCTATGCCAATAAATCTCTGCAAAAATTTGCAAGTTGCCTGAATCAACAGGTGGATTCTTTGCGATAAAGGAAAGCCATAGATTGATTTTTGGGAATGGATGGGCAGGCTATATTTCATTCACATAAATGCTTCCTGGCTGTTGCTCTAAGAATTTATTTATTTTTATTTACAACATTGGAATCTTTTATAAATATTAGGTTTTTATACTCGTCTCTAAAATTCAGCTTGTGTTTTCTGCCTACTGTTCAGATAATGAACATCTGCCCTCCCCATCTGAATTATTCGTATTATTTTTCGTTGTAGTTTCCTTTTGTTTTACCAAGAATATGGTTTATTGTTCTCACTCAATTTAGAAGTGTTTTACTTTATCTATCAGTATTCATCATAAGACCTTATAAGGTAATTTTCTAAGGAATAGGTGTGAGATAAACTTGCACAATAAGGACTGAATGTAGACAGGAACAAATCTGACAATAGTGACACTTGAACCTGGGCCTTTTTCTTGTCAGGTATATGCTCTAACTAATTGAGTTATCTTGTAGAACACTCAGTCATGCCTTGAGGACTGTGGCTGGGGATAATGATGCTTAGTCATAATACCCACTCACCCTTGCCTACAAAGTCTCCTAAAAACAATCAGAATGTTCTGCAAGATAGCCCAAATAGATAGAACAGCCACCTGACAAGTGGAAAGTCCGTGTTTGAGTTATGGTCTTGTCAGATATTCTTCATTGCTGCTTTTCTTTGAGAATTATTTCCCACCCCTAGTGCAATTTGTCCCTTTTCTGTATTTAATAACAGTCCCTTAACAAACATGGTTTTGCGCTTAATTTCTTTTATATCTTTCATTTTTTCAGGAAAGAACAAAAAAAAGTTTCCTTTTATTTCCTTTGTAAACTATTAATGATTAAGATAGGTTTTTGTAGTTTGAAGAGAAATTATGAAGAATATATTTTTGTATACATTGATCCTCTCTGTTGCTAGAAATTTTGCCATTTTAGGGCTAAGGAAACCTCATAAATTAACTTACACCAACTATGAGAAGGTGTGGTGAATTGAGAAGTATAAATTGTTTTTATGTAGATTATGTATTTATATATTAACTGGAACTACAAGACAATTAAACCTCTTGCTCTACCTGCTCTCCTTTCTTCGTTAAGTTAACCTGTGAATGTGAACTTTCCTTGACACATTCAGAATGATCTTAACCCATGAAATTATGAATTTTTCCTTTTACTACAAAATTACCCACATCACCAACCTTATAAATACCATTCTCCTCTAACAATCGCTTCTTCTAAAATTATCTTCTTTCCTCTTCCTTCTCCCTAGTCCATTCAACATTTCTCTTGCCTACTAATTTTGAAAAGAAATAAATACAACAATATTGTTTGCATTATTGATTTGCCCCTCTCCCTTAATCAATATTATGTGAGCAACAGTTAACATGTATTAATAGCATATTCCTAGTAGGGGGGAAACTATTAAAATGAAATGCAGTGATAATTATGGTAGGTTAGGGTCAGTAGATTTAACAGATAAAGTAATATTTTTTAGGGAGGAATTTCAGCTCAAATTTCTGAAACTGCCATTCACTCCTATTTTTTCATCTTAAACATTGTTACATCAATTTCAACAATTTATCATTTTTTAAATTTCAAAACTATCATTTTCATTCATTGTGAAAGGAAATTTGGTCAGCACTTCACACAACTCAACACAAATTTGTGGAATGGGTTATATAGTTAGGTTTTAAGAAGTGATGGCTGTGGTAGTTGATAATATCATTTTTGGTAAAAAATTAAGCATCATTTGTATTATTAAATGTCCATGATGCTGATATTTTATCTTGAAAGAAAAGAAACTTATAAGTATTTGATTTTATTATAATATTATTGCTATTTCTATGCAGTAAATATGTCCAATATGGAAAGTAAACACTGCAACAGAAAGAAACATTTTGTGTGTGATTCTAAGAATCAGCAAACTTTCCTCCTCATAGTTATCATGCTAATTTCAGTCATTGTGAGCTAATTTATGTTGGTGGTTGCATGAACCATGCTGTTATCTCTTACCACTTAACTTCTGCTGTCATTCATTATTGTTTGAAGCTTTTGTGTTCTTAAAAATAAAATATAATTTTATAGTATAACATATCCAATGGCAAGTTGATGCAGAAATGTCTGTCTTTACAATATACCTAAACTAAGAGAGTTATCTTTCATTGCCAAATTTGTATTCCCATACTCATTACGTTCTTATCAGTCATGCATCAAATTGTGCCAAATCTATCATGATTAAGAATTACAATCCAATGTGGGGAACTTGGTGACTCAGGATTTTGTCTGGGATTTTTTTGTTAAACTTTAGGGAAAGAAAAATTTATCATAACAATAAGGAATCACAGACAGTCCAAAACTTGAGAATGGAAATGCAAGCTTAGTTTTCCCAGTATAAGTCCTATGATTTCAAATGAGCATTCTCTTACATTAGTGGGTGGAGGCCATAGAAGGAGTTAGGTCTTAGGTCGAACATGATTGCAAGAGGCCAGAAAATTGTTATCTACATTGATATGTTATCAACAGTGTTTTTGTCTGGAGTAGATCAGCGTTTGCATTTAGTTTTTCTTAGATGAAACAAATTTAATATTTAAAACATGGCTTTTACCCAGTATTTAAGATTAACCAATAATATAGATAACCTTGGGCCTGAATCATGGGGTCTGGATGGTTTTCCAGTGGAAATTGAAAAATCTAGGACCTCTGCAGCAATTAATGATATCATGAAGATTGGGAAGTTAAGGCCCTGAATATAAGCTGTACAAATTGTTGCTATATTCCTTATCATTTGATTAATTCAGACTTAATTTCTACTCGTGGAGAGATTTCCATTCACAAGTGATTGTCTTTTTACATATACATGGCAAATATTTTATTCTTAGTTCACCCTTGAATGCAGATGATTAATGGATATGCTCCATAAAGCTTGGGAACCCTCACATTTCAGGAGTTGTGGGAATTATCTGTGAAACACAATCCTTCCTCTTATCAACCTAAACTGCTGCTTCGGTTAAAGGGCTTCATCAACTCTATTAGCTATGTTTTATAGACCACTTTTGAAGTGGTTAGTGCATAAATATTGTACTCTTTATATTCCTTAATGTAAAAGTATGAATCATTTTAAGAAAATAGAAAATTTAGAATTTTTTGGAGTTATAGATTCAACATCAGGAAAGTCAAATAACACAATTATTCTGTGCATTAAAGGTTAGCAGTGCCAGTGCTATATACTCAGTGGTGCTATTGCATTCCCAATTTAAATAAATAAATAAATTCTAATAAACATTTTGTTTACTATGGGTGATAAATGGAAGGGTTGGGAAAGCCTCTAAATATTTAGGGAAAAAGATGTTTTAGAATCAATAACTATCCTCATTTTTCTTTGAAAAATTTATATTTTGGCAAAGGATATACAACTTTGAAATTAAAAAAATTAGCTCATATTAATTGTGAAATTTAAATGCACATATGAATTACATCTGTTTAACACCAGATGATTATTTGCCCTCACTTCGCTTTAGCACACTGGAATTATTTGAAGTGTCAATGGGCATCATTTGGTTTCACTGAACTTTTATCAGACAGGGCATTAACAGAATCATGCCACAAATTAGCAAAGACTGCTAAAATTGTGAGCACACTGAGGTTTGGTGTTGAACAATCGATTCCATCCACTTTCATTTGACACTCCATCGTATCGAAATAACATTTTCATAACATCATCACAATAAACTAATGAACACTTCAAAAAGGATTTGGTGAGCCATAAGTTAGCAATTTATAAAAATGAAAATATATGTATAATCTTGTGTTAGTGGCTAATTGAGGCAATCTGGCTCAGAAGGGATGCCAAATAAATTTAATTATTAACAGGATTCAACTTTAAGAAAATAATCTACATTTTTATTCCAAAGCTATCTCACTTCATTTGCTGTTTCGTTGGCAAAGCTTGAAAAGTGGCTCAGAATGATGTAGGCACAAGATTGGTTGAAAGTGTCCAGTGTTTTCATAGTTTTCACAAAGTAACGCAAACATTTCAATTCCTTGTAGCTAGGATCACCGCAGTTCAAATCACGATGAATTACAAATCCATCTCAGAACTTAAAATAATTCGATCACGGCCAGTTGATGATCACATTTGGTCAATCCATCCATCCTTTTCCTTTGAAGTGCTGCTCAGTCAAGATCTACCTCACGGTTCGTGTTGGAGTCGCAATATTATAATTATTGACTCAAGGAATTTTACTTTTGCTGGATTAGACTTCGATATAACTCGAGGTCAAACCATTATCGCTCTTTCGGCAGATATATTCCCGCTAAGTGTATAGAATTTAGAGTTCCTAGGAAAACTTGATTTGACTTGAACTGACAGTCACTGCGCCGCCCTTCTCCTTGGTTCGCTGGCTATAATTTCCCTGCGTTTCCAAACGGGGCCCTTGGGCGAAGCCACCTCAGGTAAGGCCGCAGCTGCATGCCTTCCGTCAGTGTACCTCCGCCTCGCGTATCGCTTATCTGTTTCCGCCGCTTCCGCCCTTGTAGATGATCGCTGCCGTCTCGACATGTCTACCGTGGTCATGGAACGGATAGCTCCCCTTTTGGTGGCCTCAGCCATGGCTTCCTCTGCAGAGAGCTTCCTCTCACTTTGTGCTTCTCTCTGTGGAAGGAAGTTGAACGTTATATATTTGAAACCATTTAAGCTCAACTATTTGGAAGTAAAAAGACGACCTATAATAATCTCTTGCGCGTGTGGTTTCACCACCATATTTACATCCTAGAGCATTCATTTCTACAAGCCTTGAAATAAATTTTCTATAGATGTAAGTGAATTTTCCAATTTTGCATGAGGATATTTATTAATTTTACCACTTTCAAGTATAACGTCAAATTGTAATTTGGAGTGAAGGTGAACTTGTATTTTAAAGTGTATTCAGGAAAATTAATACGCTAGACTCCGATTTCAGTTAGGCATAACATAAAAGTTTTTGTGGTTATCTCGAATATTTCAGTTTCAGCATTTTTAGAAAGATTTTATTTTTAGTTAAATTGTTTGGGGTATCCCCAAAAGTTTAATATTGACGGCACACGATATGGAATGTTCATATCGTGCGCGGTGTAATTTACGACTTTAGAGAGGTTTATGAGTTGTTCACCTCCAGAGAAGCGATTTCGGCAGCTGATACAGAGATCTGGGCGGCTTCCCTCTCCGGTGCGGAAGAACGACCTTCCGTGGACGAGGATGCCAAGGGCGGCATCAAAGGAACTGAGAGGAGCGTAGGCGACGGAGGCGGCTGCATCAGGGGCTGTCGATCGGCTAGGAGGGTGAGAGAGGCCGAGGAGGCAACTGGCGAAGGGGGTAGGGAAGTTGAAGGCCTCGGTGGCGGCGCTCTGCCTACTTCGGAAACTCCGTCTTCGATGAAGGGGATGTCCTCCAGGGCCACATGGGCCGGGACGGGTATCCTAAGGCTAGCAGTGATGACTCCTCGCTCCCCGTCTGCAGAATCCTCGTCGTCCGTTGCCCTCCTACTCCCCGTGGCATCTTCGTTCCTTTCTCCTCCCATGCGGACCGTTCTTATGTCCGTCACGCTACCCCCACGAGGCCTTTCTTCGGAGCTGGACTTGCCTCGGGAGATGGAGTCGGGCTGCGGTTCTTTGGTCCTTTTCTTGCTTCCCTTTCCCTCGCGACTCCTATGCCTGTTGAGATACAAAAAGTTGCTTGTTAACGAAAAGTTTTGGAAAATTGTGTCATTAGCAGTTTACATATGATTACGGTTAACTGGAATAATTGGCATGAAAATGTAAAGCAAATTGTGATTTTCATGTAGCTTCATTATCATTCCGTTCGTTTACCCAGAATAGAGGTGTGTTTAAGGTTTAAACTAATAGAAAAAGGCTGTGAATCGGAGTTTATTGTTTACGAGAATTGAAAGGCATTCATGGAAGCGAAAAAAATTTCAGAAAGCGCCTTATTGACATCGGAGTTGCGTTTTAGAAATGTGGTTTGGCAACATTTTTCTTGAAACGGAGACCGTAAGTGACAATGCTTGGCATATCTGTAATTGTAAGTATCCGTAGAATTTTGCTATTAAAATTTGTGTTTAAGATAAGTAATTAATATTTATGGTTAATGAAGACTTCTATGAAAATTTTCAGTCGAAAGAGAAGTGATTTTTACTAGCAGGAGACGTACGTGGAAATATTCATTGTTAAAAATTACCCTCAAAAAATACAAAATACTAACGTTCCTTTAATTCGAATTAACCCTTGGAACCACCGTACTAACACGATAAAGTTTCTTATCTAGCATCCAGAATATTTTGGCAACACTTCAATTCGCGATTTTCTAGTGCTGGTCTTTTAAAGTGTGATCCCGTAGGCTTTCTGTTGGCACCGCCGCAGCATGACGTCGTTGGCGGCGAATCGGAATCAAAGCAAGAGAGTACGTCATGGATAAGAAAGTATCTTACTATCCTTGTTATAGGTTAATAAATTAGATCTATTCGCGAGGAGCATCAATTCGTTTACTGCTATCTTCTTAGTCTAGCCGTGTAAGTTTTGTATTCATAAGTTGATAACATTATTTCAGTTATTATTAAAAAATACCGCCTTTGAATTTGAAAAAATCTTTGACACAAACTTAAGATAAGGGGACAGCAAATGCGCAAATGGAAAATTTTGATTATATTTTAACAAGTCTAATTATTAAGGAAAACGGGTAAGGGCGATTCTGCGCAAGATGATGCGTACCCAGGAAAAATTCCCAGTCCCGTCAGACTTTTTTCAAGTCCATTCTTCCTTGGGATTCTAATTATTAAGCTGTACTTAAAATATTTGTTCGCGCGGGTTTGCTATTTACAAATTCTTAAACGAAATTAGCTGTGAAAAAGCGAGGCAATTCAGATCTTCGAATTTTACCTACTTTGTGATCAAACCCTTCGAACCAGGTTCTTTGAATTAAACATTTATGAAAAAATTTCGAACAGAATTTTTGTCAGCATTTGGTTCACATTAGTGATTCAAAAGTTTCTCCTGGGGATGGTAGCGTATAGTTCCAAAGATGCTTCTCTTTAAGTTCTCTATAATGTTAAGAGTTCTCTATAATGTGCAAGTGATTTCTCAAAATATTCTTGCATTGATACAGTTTGTTTTGTCCTGTACTGCTCGTTAGCTGACATAACATTTTTGTCAGTGACTGAAATAACTTGGGGATTTTTGCTTTCGTTAAACTCTTGCTTATTGTTCAAAATATTCAAAAACAAAATTTTAGGGGGTATAATTGCATCGTAGTCTAGCTATACCTAGGCATCATAGCGAGATCAGGGCCTCCCATTCCGGCAGTGCCATGAAGGAATTCCTCCCTAGACCACACCCTCCTCCGTGGTGGTGTGCCCTGAACCTCTCCTTGCTGTTGCTCCACTCCGTCCGAGATTAGGTGGTCGTCCCAAGTCCTATATTTCAGTAGGAAGAAATCATCTCGTTGAAATATCTCTTGGAGGGTTTTGAATGGTCTATTCCTACGAACCAGATTTCTCAAGCACTCTCTTTTCTTTCCATCAAAATTGGAGTTGCTCCTTTAGCCTCATTACTGTAAGAGTGTCTCAAATCGTAATCTGCAGAAAATGATTTTTTTGCCTCAAAGTTTCAGTTGGCTGCTAGAAGCCTGTACTAGAGAGCTTAGGAAATCTTTGTTCTTATTGAAATTTGTAACTTTACACTTGACTACACATCAAGAACTTTACGGTTAAGAACTTTGTTTTTACTCTTTGTCTTAATGTCTTAGTTTAGAGTAAATATATTGATTAAAACAATAGATAGACAACCTGTGTTGATGATAACATTTCAGATAGTTTTATGGGTGAATTTATAGTTTTGCTGCCTTTTGCCCCAGTCACTGCTAAAAATTAAATCGATCTTTATAGCTTGGACAAATCTTTTTGCTTGTAGGGTATTAGTTAGCTTGAATCTAATCATTTTAGTCTAGTTCTTTAACTTCGTCTCGTCAAGTTAAATTTTATTTCACACCATTTTCACAAAACATGTCGCATTTAAGCGAAGAAACGTATTGCATTAACAAAGAAATAATATACTATTAATATTTAGAATTATTTTGGAATTTCACTCTTTTATTTAAAATGGCATCGAGATTAATACATAACAAGGACTGTATTTAGAAGTTAAAAGGATTAAATACACAGAGAACTCTTGGTGAAAGAAAAATAAGTAAATTTTAACTCACTCTTCTGTCTGAGGAGGACATCGACTTCGTAGGAGATCATCCAGGGCATCGGGATGAGTATCCATCATATGGACATATACTTCATCCAGAAGTTCAGCCGAAACCTGATATAGAAATATGTCAAGATAAATACGTTGTCGCCTATTTTCTATGCCGTTGGACTATCAGTTCTATCTGAAGCATTCCCAAAAACTATTTATAATACGTTGGTAATATTCTCTGATTTTAAGCAGCACCGAAACTTCAGAGGATTAAAGCACTTATACTTAAAGAGTACGTACAAACCAATCCATGTTAACATCATTATTAAGAGCTCTATTGTATTGTTTTTGTATGGTTAAATATACCTCATGTCGTTCAAGATGTATGTTTAGCTCTTAAAAAAGATGTGGAATGAAACAGAACATTTATGCAATAAAGAGGCTTGATGAACATTCATGAGTTAAACGATCGAATTTGAGGTAAAATAATTTCGTTGAGGTTTTATGTTCACTATTTACGTTCCGTTAAATTAGGCTAATACTTTTCCCTAGAGAAGGTATGTAGCCAATTGGTGGCTGAAGAAACAATTTATATGGATTAGGATAATTTCTGTTCAGTAATAAACGTTATTCTAGAGGGGGCCATTTTGCAGAAATGATTTCATGCTAAAAGGTTCCACAGTAGATTTCACAAGGATTACGGATAAAATTTATATCTTCATGCGATGCTGTTGACCCTATCCCTATTATTATTACGAGTAAAAGTTGCTTGCATACTGCTAGCTTTATGGCAATAGATTTTTTCTAATTCTCGTTTCGCACAGGTTTCACGTCATTTCAGGAAGTACCTAAAATCGAATTCTGACGTTTACGTGCCCTAGCATTGAACCACGTTACAATTGGGAAGTAGACTATCTAAAATATATAGTCACATAGTCAAAAAACACTTTTCATATTCCAAGTTATATCTAATTAGCTGTACGAGAAATCCCACATGAATTATATTAAAAAGCATCTAACCCTGAATCACTATAGTAGTTTTCCGGTTAATATTGCGATTCAGAAGATCTTCCATTATCTACCTCTAAGATTTCAAGGCGATGTCATATCGGGAAGTAGCTAAAAATATTCGAGTTTCCTGTACAATTTATATGGATTTATTTAATTTAACCTGCCCTGGCATCAAACTAGGGACCAATATGGAAGTGGCAAACCATGCCAATTTTCATTATTCACATGACAAATTAGAGCTATCTGGCTTATGGGCTGGAATGCTTTAGGTTTATAGTTTGAGAGAGATTGTTAATGTTCACGTCTTATTTACTATTATATTTTATTCTGAAAATTCTCTTTTTGCCATTTTTATTTTGAAGTATTTTTTTCAAATTTGATGATTATATATTATGAAATACTTCTAAAGTTAGTTAATTAACAACGAAAGAAATATTTATACCCCCTGCCACAAGCCGAAAAGCGGCTTGCAGGGTTTTTATGTAGATGTAGAAAGATAAATCTCATTTATTTCTTACAAAAATCTTAATTTTTGTAATAAAAATTGGTTAAATATCTAAGAAGTTAATAGTATTCAATTTCTGGATGTAAATTATTTTTTGATTGAGTAAAAGTAATTACAAAGATTAAGGAAAGGGGTAAATACTTTGCACTGTAAATCCGTGAGGCTAAATCCCAAGGAATAACAAGTGTGAAAATAAGCAAAATGACTGGGACTCGAACCCAGGTCTCCCACTTTCCGGGAAGGTATTCTAACCACTGAATGAACTACCATGCCGCATCTATTCCACACTAAGGGAATGCTTTGTGAGCAAAGCGAGCAGCCACCACATTTAGTGGCACCAACTGCCGCCAGAGGTCCTCACTGAGGCAGCCAAACAGGTATTATGATGTTTACTCCCCAAAGGAAATCACAAGGATTAAGGAAAGGTGTAAATACTTCGCACAGTAAAGCCGTGCGGCTTAATCCCAGGGAATAACAAGTGTGAAAAATAGCGACATGACTGGGACAGTCTAAAAGGTAAAAGGAAACTATGGATCTTACCAAGAATAATTCCTTGTTATGCTCTATCATACACCTAACGACATTGATGACATCTAGTCTATCCTCTGCCGCCTCGTCCCGCGAGTCACAGCTGAGGTCTCCAGTTGTCCTCCTGAGAATGTTTGGAGCGAAGAGAGTGGCCAGGTTCCCACTGTCCATTTTATTTCCGGAGAGCCATTCTCCTATAAAAGAAAAAAATGTTTTATTTCCGTTATTCGTAAACTTATAATATCTGTAATTCCTCATTTAATGCAGATTTACTTGCTGTGATTATCTACATCTACATAAGTACCCTGCAAGCCACCTTTCGGCGTGTGGTAGGGGGTGCAAGCACCATGGCTTCACTAATCGATTGCTTTCGTGTATCGTTCGCGGAAAAAAATGAATTTTTGAAACGACTTGTTCTAGCGTCTATTTCTCTGATTTTCTTCGCAGTATCAGAACTGCCTATATAACACGGGGGACTCATTATGTCAGCTACATCATCTGTGAACGAGCTTTCTCTAAATTTCTTGAGTAGATTTATTAAGTAGATTTTGAGTACAAGCGCTTAGTTTACAGATGTCATACCTCCCGCAAACTTCGAAATTGTATTTCATATCACTCTTCTGTCCCGTTTCCTCGGAATTGTTCTACGTAAAATGATCTCTTGACATTTTTACTTTGTATTTCCGCATTCTTGGATATTTTTATAGATTCAGAATATGTGCTTTGGTATGCCCTTCCTCTTGTGGAAGTTTTTAACTGTGGGGTATGCAATTTTTCACTAATTGAGGACAATTTTCGAAAAGGAAGGGGCTCCCGATAGACAAGTGGGCAACGCGTTCGACTTCAATGAAAGCGGTCCCGGGTTCGATTCCCGGTGGGGGCCTACGTGCGAAATGACCTAAGCTGTCGAAGCACGTTTAACAATACTACTACTATACTACTACTCGAAAAGGAAACTGTATATATTACTTATATTTTTGGTATATTCTTTATTTTATAAATTATAATTTATATTTGGTATATTCTTCGTGGGAATCCTGCGATCTTTTACGGCGTTTAGCACGTTATCCTCCTCTTCCTTTAATGATGATCATAATTATTGCTTTATTTCAGTTTTTTCTCATAAAGAGTAAAAAAAGGATAATACAGTAATTACATCCTTTTCTGATAAAACTTTGTTTATTATTATTATTACTACAAAGTTATCACTTCAAGTAGGAGCAAGTCCTGGTGGTAGGGAACAGTTTTTAACTGTTCTATGGTCAGATCTAGAAACTTGCTTGGTGGTAGTTTAAAAAAATTACCTTCTTTACAAATTGTAGTAAAAATAACCTTTGTGCCTTCATTCTTTCCTATCAGTGGGTCAAAATTCCATTTTGGCGTGACAAATCCAATATATGTAAAGCAGCCGTAAAAACACTTCGCAATTTGTCTTTCATAGAGTTTCTCGTCATGTCCCATGCAAATTGCATAGTTTGTCAAGTTATCAACGGGGGGAAATCACTCCTATCGTAACCTTTGAGATCCTACGATGAACTCTACGAATGCTAACAGAACAGCACTGCTTCACTGTTTACCTCGTTTGTACTTGTGGGATTCAGTAGATTAAAAGGTTACCCAACTCTATTTTCTTTTATTTTACACAGAAGTCATGGCATATTCCGTGAAGCTTAGAGGTTGGAGTTGTTAGTTATATAAAAGTGTATCCTTATTTGAATTTGGTAAATATTTATTCTACAATATTAAAAAGTCGTACATAATTGTAAAATTTATTTAATAGGAAATGAGAAAGTTATGATAATGGCGGGAAGTTTAACAAGGAAACACCAATCAGCTGTAAAAAAATGAGTTCAGGCTCATCTGAAATACGTCATAGTTGTTGCATGTTTCGTAGTTCTGAATATGTAGCTGTGAAGCAGATATTTGAGAGAACAGAGTGCTTACCCGAATGAGGGTCCCGTTTGTCCTCCGCGTGCTTTGCTACCACAGCGAGGAAGTCTAAAAGAAGGCACAGCGTGTCTCTGTGGGCAGGAGGAAGAAGTTGCACAAGGTGCTGCAAAGCCTCAAACTGGAGTCTCCTATTCCGGATACCTGTAAAGGTATTGAAGGAACAACATGAGACCCTCGAAAATGACTTTTTTCTTTTCCGCAGTACTCATAAGATCGGCTGATAATTATGGTTGTGATATAGTTGAAGAATTTGTGTTTTTTTAGTAATATTTCTAAATGCGCTACGAATATGAAAAATGGCATTCTTAAACATCATATTTTGTGATATTTTAAGTCCACAAGTAGCACGTGTGGGGAAATTTTTACTTTCTAAATATACGGAAGTCAAAGATTTTTTCTAATTTAATTTATGCTTCTCGTCAGATGCTAAGAAAATTGCTACTACTACAAATTCACTAAAGAGGGGGGCGATAGCCTTTTTCGTAGCCCCCCTGGATTTAACATTTAAGTAAATGTTTAGCTTAAACTACTCATCATCCTTTTTACTCACAACTAAATGAAAAATTAAATTCTACCTGAATATTTGTGTAAGTTTGAGGCAACAAGTGTGCATTATATACAAATTGTTTACAATTGGATCCATTCTGTTAAAATCTTTTAGAGGAAGACATTAGAAACCACTATTTTAACAAGCTTTCTTTATTCCCCTTGACTGTTTGGTTTCGCTTCTCTACTTGGATTTGGTCTTTTTAAAAATAATGTTACTCAGAGATAAGGAAATTATCCTCTTTGGAGGCCAAGCGAAAGCTATTCAGTCAGTAGAGATTTACGCATTATGGTACTATGTTTTGTACCACTTCCGAAGGTTCTCTTAACCTTCAGACAGTTTGTATGGCGTTCTCCTATTCTTGGATTAAAACCGTTGAGTGATACACTATCTTTAGTGCCTTGTCGGCTCTTCAATTCCCTCTTCCGAAAGCTTGAAAATAGTGTAGGATGAAAGACCATGCAGTATGGTCTTTGTAAGTCTCGAAGGTCTTAAAAAACGAGCAAACGAAGAAAAATGAAGTTTCCTTTCCTCAACCGTTACGCACCCTGCGTCCTAACAAACGCCGTGTACAACTCCCTGCAGAGGAGGGGCTCCGGGAGGTCTCGGAAATACTCCTTGAGAAGTGCAGCTACGTCATGTGGACACTGCGAAGCACTGAGGTCCGTCTCTTTCCCCATGTCAAGGTCCTCTCTCAGCTGAAATAGAGAATATCAAAATATCAGAGAGCTACTCTTACACTTGTTTCATTTGGCATTTGTAATTCATCTGCACAGCTTGATTCAGCCATTGTGGCTGCGCTGAGACGAGTAGAAACTGTAACTATCGTCATTTTTTAACCGTTTGGGTAAATGGTATATGCAATAAAATCTATGTCTCAATAGTCAATAGTCTCATTGTATGGGATTGAGAGTTTTGGGGAAAAAACGATCTCGACGAAAAGGTATTTGACAGGTATTGAAAAAAGGTACTTGACAAAATATAGTTCTGAATTTTGTGACCTGGGAAAAACCCCTGCAATGGTTAAAATGATCGTGAGTTCAATAAATATAACAGGTTTTAATGAGTGAAATACAAGATATTCTAAGAAGGAAATCGCTTTATTTTAGAACTGGTTTTAAGTCTCTATTTTTCTTCTTCATTTATTGATAATATTTTGCATTCCTGAATTGTACATTTGACTGTTCATGTGCAGGTACATAATTTAGGTTTTTTTAGGTATGGTAACGAATTGTTTTCCTTCAGTTAATACAAGATATTCTAAGAAGGAAATCGCTTTATTTTAGAACTGGTTTTAAGTCTTTATTTTTCTTCTTCATTTATTGATAATATTTTGCATTCCTGAATTGTACATTTGACTGTTCATGTGCAGGTACATAATTTAGGTTTTTTTAGGTATGGTAACGAATTGTTTTCCTTCAGTTAAGAACTGTGGATTTATTGATACATATTTGTTAGGTTTTGAGATTTTAATGACTACCTTCAAAAAAAAAGCTAACAGGAATGAAATAATACCCTTCTTGTTGATGTTGAACCCTTCTGTGAAATCATGAACTCGTCCTTTTATTCCATCACCGAAATCGTTATTCTTCTAACTAAATATAAATTCTCGTTTCCAATGTAATCTAAGGTAGCTATTTTCCCAAAGAGCGACCGTTTATAATAAACATTGAGAGAATCTGATTGAATTCGTAACTTTTGTTTTCAAAATACTTGTGTAGTTACAAATTCCTTTTATTAGGAACGGCGCTGCTAAAGGGAAAAAATTGGTAGAGATCGAATTGGAGTTCTTTCCTTAAGCGTAACTCATTTGTTGATTTTGCATTTTTAGTGGCCGAAACATGCAAAAATCATCCTCCTTCTTAATGTACGTCCGAAACAGCTTTGAAGCTTCCACAGAAGCGCAACTTCAGGCATCTTTATCCTCAGTGGAAAGGAAAATAAACACATCAGCTTGTCGCATTTTCGCTTTGTTTACTAATAGTCCACAGTGGGGAGACGTATGGGATGGATCCAAGACATGTCCCCGATCGCACTTAGTCCGGGAATCGCCGTCTTAAATGTCACTCCCCCCTTTCCACAAAGATATAAAAATAACAGAGCCATTTGTTTTGCTGCTCACCTGCCGCACCCTCTTCTTGGAGCTTCCGACGCGGAATATACCGAGTGTATGGAGTCCGTACTCTCGGATGTGGGAGAGGCATTGCAGCACCACCTGCGGCACCCGCGGATTCGGCGGGGCGCTTTCCTCCGGCCATCCATCGCTCCACCTCCACTCCACGCTTTCTCTTGGCCGCTGGAAGAAGATATTTCGGATAGCTACGTCATAAAAATGCCATACGTGATCATACAATTTCATCGCGCAGCCAATGTTTTGAAAGAAATGCCTTTGAATGGTATATCATAAAATATCAAATTAATACACTACGTGGTGCTTATACTAGTTTTTATTATTGGTTGAAAAGACACGGTAAAGTGAGTTGTAACCTCTTCGCTGCTTGTGCTACGTCAGTCAACTAACATTCATCGTAGTTTTATTTTGAATCTAATATCGTAAGATTTTTGCATAGAATGAAATAACCACGAAGAACTTGGGGATATATTAATAGGGATTAAAAGACCCAAAAGTTGCCATTTATAAACACAATCAACACAAACGAAATTCTAGAAAGTATAGCCGCGGTTTCCAAATTCTGTATGCTAATTCCGTACCAGAAAATTACGAAAACTAACAAACGAAACCCTTTCCTTTTAGCATGAGACTAAAATCGAGTTGATGGTTTTAGTATTGAAATATATGTAGAGTTTGGAGGCTAGATTAAAATTAATGCGAGAATTTGAAGGCTTTTGGAAGGCATGGAGAGAGATTGCGTGTCCTTTCTTTCCGAATCGGAGTTATATAAGCAGGTAAAGTCGCGGCATTCTTCTAGAGGTGAATTTCAATCTCAGGAAACCTCATTCGTTACTGCGGCATTTCTTATTTAGAGGGCGTATTAACCTTCCCGGTGAAAGAACCTGAAAAAAAATTTGGGAGATTATGGCGTTCTTAACGAATAAAGAAGGTCTTTCTTTAGAATAACTTCAAAAAGCATTGCAAAGGGATTCTCATGCGATATTGAATACAGGGTTATTCTCCCCATTCAAACAAGATTTTTTTCATTATAATATCGATCGTGCGGGCCTTAACATGGTGGTATTCAATGACAACAGAGAGCGGGTTGACTAAATAGATTTATTTATATGAAACCAAAAAATAACAAACAACAGAATCCGGGTTTTGATTCGATTCAATCTCGAAGGACCTGATTATGATGCCATCCATCGCAACCTAGGTCGTGTTGTTTGTTTCATGGTTTCGGATAAACAAATTTGTTAGTTAACTCGATTTTTTCTACACATTTCTGTCATGAAATATTTCCAACATTTGTGATAGGATAGAAAAGTTAAATTGGTAATTATTTTATTTCCCGGCTTGTGTCGATTTTTTCTCATTTGTTGCGTTGATTTTTCCAAAAACAGCAAAGTAAACCTCACGGAAAGAGACGTATATCGTACGATTTCTTTTATCTTAAATGTGAATTATCTTATCGTTTGTCTGTTACACCAAATTTTCTCATTACTTTCTCTTATAACGAAGGAAAAAATTTCCGTTTAATTATTCTGTAACTAAATTAAAATGTGTATTTGAATTGCCTTATAATTAATTTCTCTTCAGAAATTTCTTAGCATCTCCTCAAAACTTATATCCCGTCGAAAGACTTTTCTTATAAATTCAGAAAATGGCTGTTTTCAAAACTTAGTTTTTTCTCCAAAATGCAAAATGCATAAACTATTAATACAAAGTAGTCTATGCTGTTATATGCAGTCCTTACTACATGTTGGAATGTGACTGATGTTGTTCCATGTTAGAGCACAGGGTTTTACTTTCTGTTAATTTAATAGACATGAGACATTTTATTCTCATAAATAATACTTTTTAAGATATTGATATCAGTTTTAGCATGAAGCGTTGGCGATGATATCAGGAAGGCGCTCATATACTAAGATAATTCCCATAATGGTAGAAGCGATGTTCGTGGTTAGAACCGCCTTTTTTCTGTCGGTAAATCTACTCACTTCGTCGCTGCTATCCCTCCTTGGAGATGGCGGTGAGATGGTGGTGCTTTCAGATAAGGAACCAGCGCTAGATCTGCTACTGCTACCACCGGAGTCCCGCCCGGAACGATTGGCGGTGGCCTCGTTCTCGATGCATTGGGAAATTGGAATGCCGAACACGAGTCCACTTCCGCTGTTGACATCTAGAGGATAATGACAGTCATTCAAATCTCCCGAGTGTTAGCGGATATGGTTTGATCTGTATGTGTTGAATTTTCCCTTTTCAGAGCGATAGTGGAATATCAGCCAAATATCAGTAATTTATAATGACAATTTATGTGGAAAATGTAGGTGTCTGTGAAACTTAAGGAAACATTATAACTGATGCAGACGCTTATCGAACACAGACTCCCATAGTTGACTATAACGCCATAGGCAGGTTGCGTCAATTTGCTAGCGAAAAGAGGCAAGGCCTCATCTGAGGAGGTGCTGGGCGTGATTGCACGTCAGTGCATCACTGCGTAATGTATCCGATATTTTTTCATTCCAACATTTAACGAAATTTGAAAGTGAAACATTTCCAAATTGATTTAAAAGAGATAGCCAACGTTTTCCTCGTTGCATTTTTTTTCAATTAAATTTTATGGTAAATCTGATTCGGTCATTTTTGATGGTGAGTATTTGTTAACTGTCTCGTGGTGTAATTTATGGTATAATGGGAGAATGGAATGAAAAAGTTTTGGGAAATCTCGTTTTTGCGAAAGATAATCTGAAGGCTGGTCATCCACGGTCAGCATGCTTCTCACCTTTCCCTCTGCCTCCATCCAATGGGCTGGTCGTCGTCCTTGCTTTCCTCCGAAGCAAATAGGGCCTCCTCCGAGGTTTAGCCGCGACCGTGGAATCTTCCCCTGCAACGGCGGAAGGATACATTACGCTGGTGAAGACCTGCCGTCAGAGTAATGAATAAATGCTATGAATGAATAAGGACGGCGTTAACTGAGTATGCCTAAAAAAAGACAAGTTTGGCTACGTGCACCGAATCTCATTTGACTCATTTCTTAGCAGTTTGAAGGGGAGGGATTTGAAAGAAAAACATCCTTCGTAGCCTTTTAAAACTTTACACGAATCATTGGTAAATGTGAACTGGGAAAGATTGTTAATCGAGGACTGATTTTCAAAATAAATGGATCGTTTTGGGTCCAAAAATAAAAAAATGTGGTTTTAAATGTGAAATATATGTAATTGTTAGAAAAATGCGTCTTAAATGGAAGAATAATCGTAACTTTATGAATAATACGGTGAATTTTTTCCTTTTTAACAGTTCTTACGACATGTTCTTTAAATGTGTACATACACAAGGTAAATCACAGTTCAGATAAGACGAATTTCATAAAGCCTTATGTATGACTGTTATAACATTTCCAAAATTGCAATTACTTCTAACGTCTGAGTATCATTGCTTTATCTGATAAGTAATTTTTCAGAATAAAGTCATCTTACCTTAATTTAACTTGAATAGTTTAATAATTTTCCAGTGGCGAGCTTAAATGAAGCGAAATTGAACATAAATGACGTTTAAATGTGTAAGGACTATTATTCTGCATTTTATGGTTGTTTTTTGTTATGAGTTTGAGTGTTGATACATAAAATTTTATGGTTGTTTTTGCTGTATTTGGAGTGATGACTACATCGGTTCGCAATTTATATAGATTGTGTCAAACGTTAAATTTACGCAGCCTTAAAATGTAGTGTGCTGAGATTTTACTTAACTGACTGTATTGGTGGCTGCAGCTCATTGAAGATGCATTGGAGAAATCGGATAAAAATATTTTTCCGCGGACTAGCACATTCAATTCAGGTGAGGAATTTCATCTTCCGCATTTTATTCAGAATATTCCTGTACTGGAAGTCTGTTCTTTGTAGTTTCTATAGATGCAAATGCATACTTTGAAATTGTAAATTTTAGCCGTGTAACCATCTCTGTCAACGTTTATATCAACAGTTTGTGTAATTCCAAACTCGAAAATCGTTGGAACGCCTTTCCATTTTAAATGAAAAACGAACGAAATTTGAACGAAAATATATTATGATGTATTAACTTCCATTCTTAACATTAACAAAGGAAACAGTTGTTTGGTTTTCAATCCAGAAATGAAAAGGTAAGAAAAATTATTTGGACCAGACAGGAGAAATAATTTCAATGAAGAGTTTGAAAGGTGTCAGAAGAGAAAAAGGGAAAAATCTATAGAAATCTGAAAATAAATTCTGCTATCGTGCTAAATTTATCATCACGTCCATCATTCAGGGTTTCTGTCCTCCAAACCAAGAGATACCTATCAGCTTTCGGAAATTGTACAACGAGTGTCGAACATTGGCATGCGTAAAAATCAATGAAATTGCAAGAAAACAATTTATATATACGATGATCAGGAAATGGTTTGTGATGGAGGATGAGCATTTGTTGGTTGGAGGGAAGGATAGGAGGAGATGAAAGGCCAGCCTCCTCACCCGTTGGTACGCGGACAGAGGCTCCGAGGTTGAGGGCTTGCAGCTTTGCAAGGGCCACCTTCTGCAGCACCCTCCTCTCCACCTCGGAGATCATCAGGAGGTTGGTATCAGTCAGACGCACCTGTCGTCCTGTTTCGATGCAGTTCCATCGGCATCCACCCTTAAAATACCAGAGAAGAGATTTCATCGTTAGACATTCATTTTACAGTCGTTGAACTTACGAATGCACTCTGAAATTTTCTAAAAAATTATAACTCCCTCAATATCTCAGAAGCGTTCGTCATGTGCGTTTGGTACTAAATACACATTTTCGCAATGTGAGGTAGCTATCCATTGCCGAGTTTTGTATGAAAAGGATTTGACAATTTTTCTGCTAAAGTTGGATTCGAAGACATAAGACATATAAGACATGGAGAAACCTTGAGGAAAATTCCACAGTCCGGTATTTTCTGTATGGATTTCAGCCCTTGCTCACATTTGATAATTAAGAATTTGAAGATGATAAATCTTCAAATTTGGATGTCTAATATGTGAAAATAAAGCGTAGAAATTTCCTAGTTTAATTAATATTTCTTGATGCAGTACGTTCCGTATCAATGATCAACAAAAAATCTGGGGTACGGTTATGCCATTTGTCTTGCTACTAATTTAAGTTGTTATTTGCCTTAAAATATGCCTTTATTAATCTCTATGGCTTTAAAAATAAACGTAATTAGCTGAGATGTTAATTTTTTATGTCGACTACGACTGTCTACGTAACATACCGTGTAAGACTTCTTACGAATTGATTTTTTAAGTTAACTCTGAATGAAAATCAATCTTAAATGAAGCTCCCTCGATGAATTCTCGTCTCCATTTCCGAGAAACTTATCAGAATAATCTCACGTGATTATGAATGAACTGTGGTACTCGAACAATGGACCGCGGCCAAAATCCGGTCCCAGATGGGTTTTTACATGGCTTGCGGATTGTAGTTTCTATTCTAAGAGATGCTCTTAATAATAATTCGATCCTTCTTATTCGGTTAATTTCGTGCAGAATTGGCATATTTTTTTTTTTTTGTGCGTAAATTATTAATATCCTTGGAGCAAAAAATACTTAACACTGTATCGAGTAATTCAAAACAACCTTTCTTTTACTGTTTCCAGATCCTCAGATTGCGTGTGGTCTTAGGATATTTTCCTCTCAAAGAATGAATTCAAGAGAAATCCTTGTTGAGAAAAAGAATAATCAAAAGATCGGTAAGCTATTTTGTTCGCTTAATATTACAAGATTGCATGACATTTATGTTTTGAAAAAGGAAATGAGTATTGCCTGAAGGATAAAATTGACTTCCTGAATTCATATTAAATGCATGCCTGAATGCCTGTGAGTAATTACATGTATTTTCTTTCTACATTGTCTTTACTTTGAGAATGAACGTTATCAAGATACGATTCCAGATACTATTTTTTCTTTGCTTTGTGTGATGGTTATTGTATGGAATGGAATCGTTCAAGCAAGCCTTCATCTAATTTCCTAATTATTCCCGATTTCCTGATTCCTCTTAATATCTTTGATATAAGATATTTTGTAACAGCAATGATTTGATATTTTAAAGAATTTTTCATTCTTATGAAATCACGAACTCAATTTGATGGTAAAATGCTGCGAGAACTTCGCTATTCTTCTTATTTTGTAGTACCTACTTTAACTACTGAACATATCTTTTATTAATCATTTCTTTCTGAAGAAAGACTAAGAATTATTTGAAGTGTTATGGCTGTAAATTGACTTAACCCGGATATTTCAGAGGAAAGCTACACTTACATCAAAAGTAACTCATCGTCCATCTTGTGTCAGTAGACATTTCTTTTCTGACTGTAAACAAATTGCTTTCAGTTTAACCTTAGCTAAAGCTATTAAATAATATTTATTAATCGTGTTATAAATATAGCTATACATTATTTTTCTGTGGAAGACCTACTAAATATTTGAATAACATAATCGTGTGTCCTTCGGCAGTAAGTCATGTAAGCGATGATGAGGATAGTACTAAAATTGTTTTATGTGGTTTTTTCTTATAGTCAGATGCTCTAGATTTGTATCAAAGAGCAAAATATGCCAAAATTGAGAAGTTGAGCGTTTCATGTGAAGATTAATGGAATTCACAGATTTGGGGAGATGGGAAGGAGATCTCTTGTTGGAAAGAAAAGCATATAGTTTTGATGTTAGGAATTCAATTTTTTTAGATACATGTAAAACACGTTCAGTTAACTTTAGGAGTAGGTTGAAGTTCTTGAAACTTAAGACGAAAAATTAATAAATTATGAATCACTGTGTTTACTTTTCGTTACACAACAGTCTTCGAAAATTTTATACTTTGCATATGGAACAAAAAATCGTTATAAAGGAGCACATTCACTTATCTTAGTAATTTCTCCATTTCCACATTTCGGAGACCCACAGTTCCAAAGCCGGGACGTATAAAACTCATGGAGGGAACCTCTTTTAGCAAATATCCGTGGCTACCAATATAGAGGGAGAAAACATTTCCGAAAATAAACCCACTTTCGCGGGGAGAAATTTCGACACTATGTGAAATTCGCCGAATCGTCTCAGAGAATGAATGTACCCTTAAAAATAACTACAACTACAAAAAGTAAGTAAAAAGTTTCGAATTGGATGTGAAAGATGTAATGTGAGTATATTTTTAATCGTGTGGTTAAAGTAAAGCTTTGAACGAGCTGCAGTAATCGGCGTAGGTAAATGAAAAACAAATTAACGTGTTATATCGTATTTTTATTTGTGGCATAAAATGTAGAACAATTCTTTACCCCTTTTTTGTTGCGATGAAAGGTATTCTTTGTGTGTTCATTCACTTTATATTTACATGAATACGAATTTTAAAACCCGCAAGCCGGTTATTAGAGTCAAATCAAACAGAGTGATAAAACTGTCAAATGTATGTTATATTTTTCGTCTCCATAATCTAAAATTTGTCGAATTCTCTTTTATTTACGATACGAACAAGGATCTGTATCATAGTCTTGATTTCAGTGTTTCATATTTCGGTTCCAAATGTGTTCTAACATCTGAATTTCAGTTCATGATTTTGGCTTCTTTAGGAACAAGGCTTATGAGAATGGGAGGAGTCTTAAAATATCTTCATCTGATATGTAATGATTCTCAGGAGATTTGCCAGCGAATCAGCGAAATTTGCTTCCCATCTCTTCTTATCAGTAAAAGGTTTGCACGGAAGAGTGCGTCGGAATTTGAGCTATGCCATTTTAAAAGAAAGATTCTCGTAAGATTTCTTCTTCTCCTTTTGCAAAGTTAAATTAACTTAATGAAAACTAAATGGTTACGTTAGAACGTCAGCTTTCTAAACGCCTTCTTTGTCAATTCTCAAAACTGAAAACTTGCTATTCCAAAATTTCATAATTTTACCTCTCTTACAAATATCCGAAACCATCTTTAAACAAAGGAAAGCCATGGTAGCAACCATACCCGTACCAGTAGTATATACCTACATATGATTGGCATAAGAAAATCAACGTAGAACTAAATGATTTCAGAATTAAATGGAAAATTCATTGTTTTAAAGTTAATTTAGAGTATGTATACTTTTCTATTCTAAAAAACAAAAAAATCAAGGAAGAGTATCAGCAATGAATAATTGATAGCCGCAGCTGGTTGTTTGAGTCCTCATATTTCATATTTAATGTTTTAAGCCGGAGAAAAATCGAAATGGAAGTAAATAGCCTCTTCAAAATAGAATAGTTTGCATTTGTAGCATTAGTTAGGTCTTATTTATTGAACAGTTTTATTACTTTTTAGAGGGATTGAGGTTTCAACGAGCTTTCGGGCTGAATAATTTGTCGACAGACGTGAGATTTAGTCATTATGCAGCAAAATTCTGGCTATTTTTTATAATCTAGCACAGCTCTGAAGTTTTGAAAATTAATTTTGTAAGTTTTTCTGTTTATTTTATTCCAACTTTGCCTTATACAATTCCTAGAAAAGAGCTTAAGGGGATTGGATATCGTTTCAACTAGCCGTTTCAGAACCCCAGGAAAGATAATTTCTTCTTAATCCCTTTCTTCCGTTATGATGGTCGTGTGTGAGGAGAGGAAGAAGGGAAGTGGTGGCTTCGAACCTAGGCAGAAGCTCTTTTTATGTATTTGCTGCGCAATGCGCTGGACATGTTGCTCAAATTACACGATTACGGAAATTGTGTAAACTTACGCACTTGGAAAGTACCTGGATTCGAAGATAAAGGATTAAGCTAAAATTATGCCCCAGAAGATTTTCGTATCACTTCTTATTGCCGAGTACCACTACAACGAAAGGGATAGATTTTTATGTATGTTCTCTAATTTATTTCTCCATTATGGTTTGCATGAACCTAACAATGCACGTATGCAAGTGTAGCAACATCTTTTAGGCATCGAATGGCGAAAACTGAAATATTTTATCTATATGCATGCAATCATGGCGACGTTAATGCCAACAGCCTGCAAACGGATATTCGGGACTTGTATCCATTGGCCTTAAAGAGAAAGTTTGCAATTCAGTCTTCTTAAGTTAATGCTGGGAAATAATACCCCATATGATAGTGATCAGTGTTTCAAAACATCCAGGATATTTCAAATTTTCATTCCAATCTTCGTAGTCTATTTAAGTAGTCTTCTTAGTTTATTTCCATCTCTATTTTCCTCTTTCATTTAACCCACAGATTAGAATGAAATGAGCCGATATACAGTTTAAGTATCGATAAGCTAAATTCTACTTCTAGTATAACATTCCCTAAAGAATTCTTCCAGTCATCGTCCCATTATACACCTTTCTTGTTTTTTATGAATTCTCAGATTAAGGGCTACATTTAGCTGTGAGGAACTTTTAAATACAAAATAAACTTTAAAATATTGTTAAGACGGATCACCGATTAGTATTTGTTCTTACTATGTAATAAAGGAATTTTTCATACATCTTATACCGTGTTTTCCTAAATACATCCAGTCTAAATGTTAACCACGAGGAATTTCAGAAAAATATCTTGAACGTTATTCCTCGTCTTTTGGAAAATGAAGCTCGAAAAATAAAAATTTGAAGTCTAAACCTGAAGATAACACAGATAATCGTGTTTCAATACGAATTATATGTGCAAGTTTTCCGTATCCACCCATCTGTTATGCCAAAGAAATCTCAAACCAGAATTCGAGCAACACTTTTTTTCGGTGAGTATTTTTTGAGCTTTCTGATTAAAAAATATCGTAGATTTTATATAAAGTTTCCTTTGTCGACTTTCCTCATTCCATAGAGGCATTTGCTTGAGCACAATTAATCCCGCCTCTACTTGACTAATTGCCAAACGCGCAGGTGTAGCGGCGTCGGTTAAGTTATATGAATCACCTTATTAACGAGACGTTTCAAATCTGTCTGCTTGAATTATTTCTAGAGTAATTGTTAAGACAACTTCAACTCCAATGAAAACTACAAAGGAAACAAACAAATTAAAAATATCACGAATAGTTTGCTCTTATTTTCAGGAAAATTAGTTAATGTGGCCATGTAATTATTCTGTTAGCAGCGCATGAGAAATGGGTACCTAAACTTACATTCGCGATTTATTTAAAAACATGCAAATTTTCCTAGGGGATAAAGGCGGTATATGAGAATTTCCTTACATCTTAATCTAAACTAAAAAAATCTGAAGCTTTAAATATATACTACAATACCATACAAGAATAACTTTCTAATGGTAAACGATATGAATACTATAGTAAGCATTTTTTTATAATTTGAAGTGTCAGATACTCATTATTGCCATAGGGGAGAGATCGCTACCCCTATGTATTCGCTACCGATTTAATATGCCTTTTTTAGTGCAGTTAACCTTAAAAGAGAGGCACCAAGACGGAAAAGTACGTTACGATATAATTCAAGCAACTAACAATTTCATTCATTTATACCTCTTTAAGCTTTACACCTGTATATGTATGTTTTTTCTTTATAATTATCTTTATAATTATTGGTCATTTATTGTCGGATTTATTTACTAAAAGTAAACAAATGATTGATTACTGTTCCCTGTTGCAAATATATTAATTTCAATTATTTTGAAATTGTAGCCCGAGTTTATGTTTTATTGTATAGTGACTAGATAAATTAACCAGCGTACCTTTGCGACCTCTAGTTCTCGAGATTTTAGCAAACATAAATATCAATATACAATACGTCTTACTATTCAATGTAATTTACTATAATTTTAGTTCTGAGGACTAGGATTATAAAACAGCGACGAAGATAATTTGATTGAGTTAAATGAAGGAAAGAAATATAAATTAAAAATGAATAATTTGAACCAATAGCTAAAATTTATAGCTCGTCTGGATGGAGTAGAAATTCTACTTAGAAGTAGAAACTCTGACGATATACAACCGAGATCTATAGGATTACCGAAAAAAATGTTTCGATTTTTACAGAAAACGGAAAATTTCGTGAAACAGATTTTATTCATTAACTAGTATGTCATCAAGGTTGTACTTGATTGTAGTTGTTTTGTTTCCGGTTATTCATCTTTTCGTCATCATAAAGAAAGAGATTCATTTCTCCCATTTTATTTTTATACTAGCTGAAGTGCTCGTTGATTCTCAACGGGGAGAATAGAGTTATAATTAAATATAGCAGTCCCATTTGTGTAGAAGAAAATCTAAATATTTTTATCTTTACCTAGTTCCGTGGGACAGGTTATCGAAGACGAAAATTTTCAATTTTATCAAAAGGCTCACAATAAGGATTAGATTCTTATAATTGATAATAACAAAATGAATGTTTGTAGAATTTTTGATTGTGAAACTTTCCTTCAGTTTTTACGATGATTTTTTTTAAATCTAATTTTTGCAGCAGAAATAGTCTGCAAACTAATGGATTTAATTTTACGTGTACTTCTTATTGGAACGCTTTGAATCGTCTGGCATGGAACCGGAGACCAATAGGTTCAAGAAAAGATGTATATTATCAGCAGGTGGTCTACTGAATTATTGTGCAAGTATGCAAGTTTTTCATCCTCTGGTTCTCGACTTTTATGCGAACGTGCACCCTTACTCAAACTTATAGCATAGAATTGCTGATCTGCCCGATGATTCACGACGGGAAGTAAAAATTGATAAGTATCTCTCTAATTAAAGTCTCAGCGTCTCTCACGGAAACAATAGATAACCGCTTTAGCAATTGCGAAGTGAAATTTTGTTTTTATTTGCTGGACATACTTCTATGATACGCGACAGTATCCGATTAGGGATGTAGAGTCATATTAAATTATTATATCTAGTTGTTATGCCTTTGAAATAATGTTTCTGTACCATTCTATATACCATTATATATACCTGTACCTGAACTACCTTCTAACAATACTTGGTATTTTCAATTCGCCCGAATAAAGTCGCATTATTATTATCGTTATATGCAACCCCTGCCATGCGCCGAAAGACGGCTCAAATCGTATATATATTTAGGTGTAGATTAGTTCCATGAAAAGCCTATTTCGTCACTCCATTATCTAGAAATCTTGTTCAGAATATTGAGAAGAAACACAAATAAATGGTCATGTGTTTGGGTGTGTGTGTTTGTAAATGGGATTCGTCACTGTAAATTGTTCCTACCAGCAAATGCTTATACCTCATAAAATGGCCTCCTCTTCATACCATAACTTTTAGATGAACCTGAATTCTTTATTAATTCTCAAGGGATAATGCATTAGTGCGGATTCAACAAACGCATGGGATGTCAGAGTTGTTTACAATCGCAACATTTCTGAAAAGTTTTGCGTATTTAACAAAATTCTCGCAATTCGGAAATGAAATCATTAATCAAAATTAGATAAAAATCTGTATCTAACTACTTTTTTGTAAGTGCTTCTCTCGATATCGTGCCACTATTCTCTCTTATTTAATTTTGAAAGAGAAGTAAAGCGTATAATCGATGAAATGTAGTTTGTGTGTATTTCTCATGGAAACGTTTGGATTGAATCGGGAACCGTTAGGTAAATTAGAAGTAGCCAATCATCTGCCAGTTGTAAACTTTTAATAACGTGCAAAGCTTGAAAGTTGTGCGACTTCTTGTGCCAACCTAGGTGGCGTGTTAGCGTACTAGCCTAGCAACGCCGATGCCCCGGTTTCCAATCCTGGCCAGGGCATGATTGCTTGTGTTCCTCTCTTCAAGGTTAATTGTAATGTATTATCTCATTGTAAAGTATGTAATTGTCCCATTAAATGGTTGTAATGTATGTAATGGTCTCATTAGACTAACATTCGCCTAAATAGAGACACGATTATTATTATTATTACTTCTGGTTCTCGACTTTTTGGAGCATACATACCCGTACGCATCCACACACTCTACTTTATAATATAGATGAATTATATTATAAAGTATATATAAATAAATTATATTATAACGGTAGCGGACCTGGTTTCGATTCCTGGTCTCCGAGTCTTCCGCGTTCGGGGCGACTGCTCTCGCAGTTTTGCTATCTTGCCAGAAAGGGGCACACCTTTACGTGCAAAATCATCTACCACCCTTTCCTTCTTTTAAAAAATTGCCCACGGGAAATGATATCTTATCTTATTATAATAGATCACAAATTCCGGGCTTCTATTGGTTCCACTGGCTGCTACCCAAATTATAATACTGCCAACTGCTGGTTTCTTGTTGTCCGTCGGAATAAATATCCTTTGGAATGGCTTTTATACCTCGTTGAAAATTCATGTGAGACTCTCTATTCATCTGACAATGAACTGAGCTACAGAGGCATTTATTTTTGTAAGCTACGCAGCATATTCTTTCGCCTAATATAGCTAGAAATTAGAAGGAATTACTGATCTCTTTTCTTTGCACAAAATATGTGCTTGCAATCTGCGCTCGTTCCGTTTCCTTATTACGTTAAAGAAATTTTTATGAACCTTTCTCGGAATATATGTCACAAAAAGAAAGTCAAATATCGTAAATTAATAAAAAAATAAAATAATCATTTTTCAATTCAGTTTGAAGCAGAAATTTGTCAAGGGATTCATTTTATGGAGAAGTTTATGCTGTAGAAAATAGAACGATTTTCCTAACTCGGAGCGTATTTTATTACGTAATCGCAAGGTTATAACTTTCACGCTATTCTCGGAAATGGGACATTAACATCACCTGATATAATTTTATAGTTGATATAGTTTTCAAGAGCAATAAACTCCTTTCAAAAAATAAGAATTTTCACAAACTTCCTTCTAAAATTTATTTCATCTTTAATTTAGCCTTTTTGGGAAGGTATAATTTTTCGGGGAAATGAAAGTGATATGCCTTTCAAGTCATCTAAGGTTAAATAAAAGAATAACAGAGGATATTGGAGAGAGATTCAGTTTACTGAGTCTATTGGCTTTAGAAAAGTCTTAAATTAAACATTTGTTAGGTATAACGTAATTCATTTTAATTGAATTAAGATGTAAATAATATTACGAAGGTTATACATTACAGTTGGCAGGTTTTATCGTTCAGTATCTGTCCTGCGTAATCTGCAGAACACGGAAATGTATTTAGATTAATAGCTTCTCTAGTCTTTTATCTCTGAAGCGTCCCATTGGAACAATGGACGGTGCCGTCTTTGTGAGCAAATGTCTCCTCGAATGATTCCGGCGTAATTTTTAGCTCTTGTCTGTAAGTTACCTACTTCAAACAAAATGCTTTGGTTTATGTATTTTATGTAGTCATTAAATAGAATTCTAGTGCACAGTAAAAAAATTAAAATTAGCGTAGATACTACTTCGTATTTTCCTTCGATAACCACTAATGTAATCGCTTTTGGTAATAGTTTACTAGCTTGACAATTTTTATTCAAAATTCGAAATTGGTAGTACGTCATTTTTACAGTGAAATTTCACGAATTAAATTAAATCAGTATAATTCTGATACATTTTGTCTACCTTGCGAAAATCTATTCTTAGTTTGTTATCTAATAAAAGTCGAGTTCATTTTAGTGGGGAATTGGTTGCAAAAGAGGAGTATTTCGCCTCTTTGGGATCGGAAACCTCGAGAAAACGTTTTCAGAACGAGTTTATGCTTTCAATGTAAGAACGTCTCTGTGTGTTGAACGTTACGAGGAAGCTTAAACTAGCCTTCTGGTTCGTTTTCTCTCATTTCCTCGTCTGCTACATTCCACGTTGCTCTTCGTCACTGCATCCCGGGGAGCTTCACACTTTGCAACGATTTTAAAAATAAGGACTCCCGGAAGAATTTGAAAGAATTTTGAACGCCGACGCCAACATGCGGAAGTTGAAATAGCCGCTCAGCTGACTGCTGTACAAATAGGGGTTCTTTCTTCTTTGTTTGCCTTACTAAGATCATTTAATAATGACATTTTCATTATCATTATTGAACCTAAACATTCTTCATTCTTATGAAGGCTATTTTAATTAAAGCAAGCGTATATTTTCCTCGAGTAGTCTCGAGCCTTGACCTTGTGGAAGGCTGTCGCGATTGGTAAAATAATAGATAACCCCGTGCTTTACCATGGGGTTTTTATGACGTTATGTTTATAAAATGATTGTCTAAGTTTGTTCACCCATACAGGTTATAAAAGTACTGTAATTAGGTATTCAGGGATTTTTATGAAATCGAAATGAAGATTATTATCATACCCATTCATACTAATTACTTAATTAATGATGGGCAGTATCATTTTCATTCCTTCCTTCCTTGCATTCCTTCAATTCCTTCTGGTCTATTAACGACAGTGTATATATGATCTGTTTTAAGAACCACTTTACCCTTACACTTTGCGAAAAAGATTTCTGTGTTAAAGAAATGAGTTACCGGCAATTCCCTAAGTAATTACTGGGATAAATTATGGCAAGCTATAACACTTCACGTATCTATGAAACCGCTAGCCACTCCTTGCGGAGTATTTCCTCTAGCGAAAATAAAATCATGTAAGTATCGGAGGTCTTATTCCCATTATGAGGCGTATCTATACTAAGGCTATGGGAGTTTATCCAAGCCCATGAAGAATAGGAGAAAAGGTGTGCTATAAGCTGCAGCTATTTTAGCAAAATTATTTCCTCCCTAATGGAAACAAAAAATGTAATTTCCTATAGGTTTATCAAAACCTACTTACACATTCTTGATATTATTTATTATAATGGACATTATACGTACAAATGCAGATTATTTCTCTTAGAAATAATAATAACATTTCTCTTAGAAATAATAATACGATTCTACCCATATGTCGCAACATAAAATTAATTTAGTATCAGACTATTACGAAACATCAGATTCCTTAAAGAAACGCGTCTATTTGAAAATTATATTAAAGGTTTGCATTTGAAACTCGCTAATGATATCGATTGAGGATGAATTATTTTCCTAAATTAAAATTATATTTTAAAGTAATTCGAAACATAAGGTAATATTCATTCAGCGCCTATGCCTAAATAGTTTTTTAAAAATTGAAAGTGAATCAAGCGTAATAATGTAAGAAATACATAATAACTTGATACCCTTGTTTTTATATTTATCACGAATTTTGTCTTAGCGAAATATACCATCTAAATTATTTATCATAAAACTAGCACAAAATACAGACAAATATTTTATTCATTTAAGAATTAGTTACTTTGTTCGAAGTTTCAACTTCATTTATTTTAAGATTTATTATCTAAAGCCGTCCTGAACTTATTTGAGTGTTTTAATTAACAAAAGCCTAAAACATATCCTAAATCGATTCATTTCAAACAAGATACAAGTATGAGGCACTTCAAGGAACCAATTCTCGAAGCATGCGAATTGAGAATCTGGCCTTTGTTTAGGATTTAGAAATTTATGTACTTTATTAATACGTTTAAAATCCTCTTTCTTAGTAGGATGTTAGAAAGCGTAAGGACTGTACTGCTTACTATTTATTGTATTTGAATGAGATTATTGAACATTTAAAGTTTAAAGCTAATTAGGTCATTTCATGAGGAAAAAAGAAAAATATTAAGGCCATGTATTATCATATATATGTTCATATACTTAATACTAACGTTCTAATAGGTCATGGTATCATTATCGCTTTTTAGAGTTGAAGTGAATATTGTAGTTAATATCCATGCTAATCCGTATGGATATATGGGAGATTAACTATAATATTCCCTTAAACTATAAAAAATTATTACTATATCGGCCGTAAGGCTACTAGGACGATAATTAGTTATTCATAGCGAAATAAGTACGCATAAACTAATCGAATTTTATTCCGCTAGTTAGGATGTACGCAATCATGGATTATTTTAGGAACCCACACCCATCCTTGCCATCCATCCATCCTTTTTACCTTTCTTGTTATCCTCATAAAAACATTGTGTTCTTACAAATTTTAAAATGCGATAATAATCAGGTCGTATACGTGTTTCGTATCAAAATAATAATTTATTAAAATTAAAGTTATGTTTTGTTGGAATCTCACTGGCCTTTTACTCATATTACCAACATTTGTTGGCAAAATTTTTTGAGAATATACTCAAAACAATCCAAACAAACAAGAACATTGCTCTTAATGAATGTGACTGTTTACATGGAAGGCCAGTTGCTCCCGCGTTACTATATTAATTGTGTTTTACTGAAGTCGTAGTTGGAGAGAGGACACTTGAGGTTTACTTGTGGTAAGCTTCTGACAGCGGCTGTTCGTGATGGTGGGGATCGAGTTCCCATAGCTTTTGTTTAGCAAGCTAAAAAAAATCATCAATGGAAGAACGTCTATTAAAAGAAGTCAAGAGGCACTCCGGATGTTTTCTATTTCTACGACGAGCACATTTAGCCCAGTAATCTACGGAATTTATTCACGAGTTTTGGATAAGCTGTTGGATAAATACTTCTAAAGGGTAGTTTCAGGTTTTCGGATCTCATCAATTCCTGTCTAAACACATAGTAACTAAATCACTTTGGTGTGATTTTTACTGAGGGATCTTTTCATATTTTTACTAGTTGCGCCACTTTTTAGGTAAGGTTTTAATATTGCACCATTAATAATGTGATAATTTACACCTGTCGAGAGAGTGATCGTTCGTCTATAAGTCGATAGGTGGCAGAGATTTCACCCTGATTCAAAGGAATGCGAACGAAGTCTCCCGAAAATAAACTCCCAGCAAATGCATCGGCTAACTTTCTCTTCTTTTCTTTATACCTTTTCCCTGCCTAATATACCTTCCATCTCTTCCCCAACGTCCGTTTTGTTTTCTTTTCTTTCGTCTAACTTTATCCTTTTAACTGGTTCGTTTAAATTTTTTCAAGGAGTGGTAGAAATTAAACTATTGCTATATAGTTAATGTATAGCAATAGCTTCAATAAAACTATTGCTAAGCACACCTGTAATATCTCTTATTATTCTTATACCAGCGGGTACACTTTAACACGTGTTTATTATGGAGTTATTCTTTCTATGTGGTTGTTTCAATTTCAAAGATTTTACTGGTGGACCGAAAGTTTTTATGTGCCAATTTTAAAATGCGTGACAAAGTAGTTAGATATCTATATACCTTCAAAGGCTGATTTATGTCTATCCATTCGGTGTGAGGCTAAACGTTTTCATTCGTTTACAAGAGCTATAATACGATATCACAATACTCACATTTTATTATCATTAAAAGCATCGGGAATAGTCAATTCAACCAATAAGCAAAACATCCGAAACAATAGCATATAATTTATTTTATAAGTTGATTTAAATTTTCATTTAGTTTCTGTTCGCATTATTTGGAAGAAGTTACTTTTGCCAAATTCGCTCATATCCAATAGAATAATAATACTTATTTTAGAATAATTTTGTGGGAGTCTAACTATATTTTAAACGATAAATTACTTATTCGATAACATAAAAATAGCATAAAATAAACCAGTATTTATTTTTTCGTTTCCTTTAAATGAATGAGGTTTGTATGAGCAAGAAAATTTCTTCTTGATGGAATAGATTTTCACGTAGGAGTTAATATCTAATTTTGTTTGAGGTATTTATTGATGCAAACAGAAAGGTTGGCTTCAATATTGAGCAATTCTATCACAGTAACAATTCTAAACAACTCTACAACAATGCAAGCATGACTTATGGAAATGTTTTCGTTTTAGATTTAAGAGTAATAATGTATATTTTATGACGTGTAATTGACGAATTCTGCATAGGATGAAGACGTAGGGTTTGGATAGTTATCGAATAGTATTTTCAGTGGAGCTCAAAAAGGAAGCTAACTATTTAATGACTCATTTATGTGAAAATAAACGATTGAGGTAGAGTCAGAAATAGCTCCGGGTTAATTAGAATGTGAATATTTTGGTTCATTCAGCAGTTTTATCGATTCCGAAGTTACCTTGATCGTTATTTTCAGAATCGAAGGCCAGGCAATCAAGGTTTCCAAACAAGTATGTTAAATTAACTTCTTAAATCAAACACTTCAGGTCATATGACCTATTAAAGAAGTCACATGCTTAGATCAATATTAGAAGTTCTCCAACTCACTACTTTTGCTGCGAATCAACTTATAAGAAATTGTTATATCCATATATGGTTATAATCACCTAATCATAATATAATTAATCGCCGTCGCGCTCAATTTTTGCGTTTATTTGAGCCTAAAATTATTTTTGAGAAAACACGTGTTTAAGCTCATACAACAGTTTTGATTACTTATCGCAACTGATTTATTCTTCATAAACACTAAAATATCTTTGAGAGAAACTTTAAGTTCTATAAGATCGTAAATTTATTAAGGAGCAGTTTATATATTTCATTTTCAAATATTCTCTATTAGTAATTTCGGATGGTCTTTTGCGTAAGGTAAAATTGCGTAAATTTCCATTCCTCTTCATCCGGAATCTCTCTACTTCTAGGATTAGATAAGTATGTTTAATCACTCGAGAATCTTTCATTAAGTAATAGGTTTAATTGTAATATTTTCACGTTAACGGATAATGTGAATAATTTACGAATGTAATGTTAATTGATTTAACTGTATATATATTTACTTCAACCTTGATTATGATTTATGATTGTATGTGCGTCAGAGAAGTAGGAATTTGCGGGTAATTTATGGTTTTAATTAAGTTTTCATTTGGAGTGATCTCCTTAAATATATATTGTCACTCCTTTGTAAAGTTTTCTTTAATCATCCTACCAGATTTAGTTGCCAAAGATTACTGCGGTGTTATTGCAATTAATATCAATGATTCTAGAATCGAAATTAGCATATATCGAATGTGTGTACTCCTATGTATCTTACATATCTTGAATACATTAATATATTTAATGAAACTAACGAAGAAATTCATTCCCGCGAAACGTGCAGGTTTTCCTTACCTATCAAGGGTCGCACGCACATTCCATTCCCACACTCATTTTTTGCACGCATTTCTTTTGGACGCGACAGCGAACTATTTCCCGCTCGAGCATCATTCAAATAGACGGGAGTGGGTTTGGCACCAACCTGAGGTATCCATGCGGAGGGTGGGGAGGCGGGTGCCGCCGTGGTGGGCGACGTCCTTCCCTGGGTACTCCTAGATCGGGGTCTCCATATTCGCTTGGCGACCAGTCCTCCGGGTCCCCTTCCCGCTAGGCTCGCCACCACGCTGGAGGATGACTTAGACTTCTGCATTGCCGCCACCGGTGGTGCCCCGGAAGCTGAGGCAGCGGCAGCAGCAGCTGCGGAGAGGACGGGCAATGAACCAGCTATTGTGGGCGGCGAAGAGGGGGCAGGGGGTGATAACACTGGGGAGGGCGGTGCAGAATGTCGGTTGTGGTGATACTGAAGGCCATGGAGGAGTTGGGCGAGGAAAGATGGCTGGTGAGAGCCTCTGGGAGGTGAGGCTGGGGTGGAAGAAGGAGGTGATGCTGGGGCGGTGGAGGAGGAGGATGGCGGAGAAGAGTAGGATACCGGACAAGCGATTGGAGGTGATATTGGAACTCTCAATCGTGCCGTTTCCACGGTAACCTCCTCTCTCTCGCCAATTCCACATACTTCCACACCAGCAACACCTCCTTCGATGGCCAAACCAGGAGTCCCAAGAGATTTTAACACTTTCACCCAACTATCCGAACTCTGCAGCGCTAATGCTCTACGCATTCCTCCGTCTATCAGCTCCTCCTCGGAGCAGTTTTCGGTAATCTTAACAACCACTCGGTCATAATTCACGGTCCTAAATTTTTCGCTTTTGTCTCCGTCCACGCTCTTTTTTCGAGCCATTCGGAGGTAACGCATGATGGTATCCCCAACAGAAGGGGAGAGGTCATCACGGGGGCAGCTGCCCCTCCTACCCTTCGCCTCCGCCTCTTTAGCGGCTTCCATTTCTTTGCGTTGTGCATCCTTAAGGTTCTCGGCGTTTGCAGTCTCCTCTATCTGACGCATGAGGGACTCCGGCATCGGCTCAGTCTGCACCCACCTATCCACGGTGTCAGGCTTGAGCACGTGCACGGAGGCGGGAAGATTATGTCCCCAATCGATGACGTCGTGATTCGAGGCACCGGAAGTAGAGGGCTTGGATTCAGGGCTTTCTAACATTTGGGAAGAACCTGGTAGCCCTAAAGCGGCCGCTGTTCTCTCCACACCCTCCAAAAGTGTCCCAAGAGTCGGTGGTTCCTCCGAGCCCGCTCTGCCTTCTTTTCTCCTCCTTCCTCTACTCCTGGCGGCCGGCGAAGCACCGGGGAAGGATGCCTTCCTCCACAGCAAAAATCGCGGCTCCTTCTTACACAGGCGCGAAAAATGCTCCCGTATCTTCGGAATGTCTTCCGGTCGGTCTCCGGAAACTCCCTCCGGGATGAGCCTCCTCCCGGCGTCCGCCATATACCGCCATGTCTTTCGGGTTAGCAACCACCTTTCGGAAGGAGGTCTTCGGGGGCGGTGCTCCTCCACTCGGCTTCCCGAGGGCCCTTCCGGAGCCGTCTTTGCCTCCTTGCGACCCATATCGGTAGATTTTCGCGGCATTTCGCTCGCCGGTATTGCGGCTACGGGAATCGCATCGCGGAGGCGGGAGGGGTAAAGGGCGCGATCCGCCCGGCTATCGAACTCTCCTCCGGCACCTTCTGCGCTCTCTTCTGCGGCGAGAGAGGCTGTCTCCGGGGAGAGGGAAAGCAGTGGGAGGCTCCTCTCCTCTGCTACTCCCCCGACCCCGGTGAGGGCGCAGCTAGCCCTCTCGGAGTCTCACTGTTCTCGGAGCCCAACAACGCTGTCCCCGCCCCCATTCTGTACCAGAAATAGGGCGACTCTTGGCGCCCTTCCTCGCTGCCCCAGGGGGAAGTGGAGAGAGTCGGGGGAAGTTAGGGAGAGATGGGGCTCGTTGTTTCTCACGTGAGGGAGGAAGAAAGAGATAGGGGGAGAATAGTGTCGAGCTGCTGTTTATTGCGCGGTGGCGGAAGTATGGCCGTCAGATAACCTTTTTACGTTTTAATTGATTGCCCGCTACTTGCGAATGTCACGCAAATGGGTGTCCACGGAGTTATTGCAGAGGCTGATCAATAAATGTCCTTAGGTGATACCTTTGGTACGACCATATACGTGATGTTGGATCTATGGAATTGGCGCCCTTTTCTAGAATTCTTCCTAATTTTAAATATGAGGAATTACCTGACACCAATGTCTACGAGGGAGTGATCTAGAAAGTGGTAACTCGTTGTATGCTGTTTAATGTCAAGTAGACCTACACGGAAGAATTTCAAATATTTCTTAAGATATGAAAAATAGAATACTTAGATTTATAAAAAATGTACGGAACTACTTTTTGATACGTTAATGCACAAAACAAATTATTATTAACCTGTAATGAATGCAAATTGCAGATTAGACTTATTTTACGTATGTTTAACAGCAGCAAACATGTTGGAATGTGAAACAATCGTATGTGTTAAAAATGCATCATATCTTTTTGGTTTTTTAATAAGAGTTGGGTAACCAGGAATCATATACAGGCTAACCTGATTGTCCAGGTATAATAGAGGAATCACACTTTCCTTATGCAGAGTGAGATTCAGCTATGGCTGAAATGAGACTTCGGCTATGGTTGAAATGAGACTCTGCATGTGTGTGTGTGCGCGAATGTATGTATATGTTTATCTTTTTAATGAAAGAAATACATGAGTAATGCATTCCAATGGAAAAAAAATCCTACTCTCAGATTTTCCGAAAAACATCTCATTCTGTCTTTTTTCGTTTCAAGATACACCTTTAAATCGCCTGGAGATGAGCGCGAAATCTGGCGGTGAGACGCCGGAGATGTGAGAAAACAAAGGAAGCTAGATTTCGTACGGAGTCCGCTTTTAACTTTGACATCATCCGCAGTTTTTATCTCAATTTCCTTTGAGTAGTCAGATATTCTGAATTCGACTTGCTCTGCGGATATAAGGACTCTAGTTGTTCAGACGATGAAACGTCAGGTGCGGGGAATTCTTCTCTCAACTTTTTCCGGATTTACGAAACACTTAACTTTCACTTTATGTTGGTTCTGATGTATAACGTTGCGTCATTGTTTTTGATCTTTATACACCTTCATCTATCGAAAATGGACGGTTGTTTTCGCTTCTTCATTTAGCCGTCTGTCAGTTCTCAGATTCATATACGCCCTAAACTACCAGACGATTTAACTTCATTACATTTTTATGGTGTCTTTGATTTCGGGAGACGTTAAATATCTCGTTCCTCGTTCTCGTAATTCATTTCTGGCACCTCCAAGTTTAACTTAAATTGAAATTTATATCCATACAGGTAGTTTCTTCACTTCTTTACGTCTGTGCTAATGATATTAATGTTTCGCAACAAAAATTTGTTTCTCAATTTGATGTTACGAATTTGGATTTGATACCTTTCTTTTTTAATTCTAATTTTGTAATTTCTTACCAGAAAAAATTCCACGGGTTTGCAATTCGTTTAAGGTGATTCCAGTATTCGCATTGCGACTTTGGAAGCGTTTCCAATAAATATCAAGGAAAAATATTGAATAGCATTATTTATTGTTGTTTATTTTTGTGATAATTATGGTGAAACATCGCATGGACTAATCATTTGTGAGTTCCATTTGCCCGAGCAGCTTTTCAATTCTTACTTTATAACAGTAATTTTTGGCACTTTATTATAGACAAAAGATAGCAAATGGTACATTTTTTAAAAATTTTAAGGTCGGCTACCTTCATTTCGTTTATTTGAAGAAGCGAAGAGAAAGAACATTGCAGCTACTAAAAGTAATTCTATAATAATTACTTATAAACATTAAAGCCGAAGTAATGGAGCCTAAATTTTTGGATAGTGATGAGACACTCCGGTAAGATTAAAAGTCCCAAACTATACATTTTCAGGAAGTTTACGATATCTTGAAAAGAAATCCATGGTATATTCTTAACAATTATAAATTTAAGATCCGTTATTCCGCATTTTAACAACAGATTTCATCCGGGAACTAAAACTTCAAAGGCACTATCTCAATCAATACATATTTCTAACATTATTTTTAAGAAAATCTTTAGCATATTCAATTTTTTGTCGAAGCAAAAATGTCTGAAAGCTCGCAAGATGCATTACTAAATCATGACATTGAAATAAAAATGTTAAGAAACCGCTCTCTATTACCTATGTAAGCATTTTTCGCATAGATACCTGATATTCTAAAATTTATCATCTTCACGAGAAAATTATTTGTAAGGCATTGAATTTCGTTGCATAAAGCGGTGATTATGATATTTGAATACTAGACGAATTTTTTTTTGTTACTCGATTTACTTTCATTATTATTTAAATGTGAGAGTTCGTAGTTAAATTTTGTTTTTCGTTTTTCTATTTTAGTTCTGAAATCAGAGGTAGAGGTTACCTAATGGCTCAGATAAGTGTTTTAGTTCTGAAATTGCAGGGGAAATTGTTGGTGATAGTACCTTTTTAATGGAAAGTTATTATAGTACAAGGAAGTAAATTTCAGTTCACATCAAAGTAAAGGAATAAAGAACACTGCTATTAAAATAAAATGATCGGTAAAACGATGTTAAAATTTTATATGCATTTACTGACTTAACGTAATTTGACGTTTTTCATAGGGAAAAACTAGTCCTTAAATCTATGATATCTCATGAGTTTTGATCTGGTGGTACTAGTTTTCCATCCCTTGTCAAATAATCATCGAAAGATGGAAATAACATCGTTATATTAATGTATCCAGTGGAATCACTTCATTGATGTCCTTGGCATCCGAATTTAATTCTATATTTGAGGGGGCTAGTTCACGTATTTTTGGATTGAATCTAATTTTACGCCTCTTAGGTGATGAGGAATATTAATTCGGAGGTGATGAAAAGCGATATTTCTAAGCTTTCCTTTCTGTGTTTGTAAATTCATGGAAATGTTTTTCTTGATTAGACGTTAAAATAAAACAGTTACAGTCTCGGAGAAGCAAAATAGTAGCAAGCATTGGGGAAGAAAGGAGCTAAGTTTAGTCTGGGAAAATAAATCAATCCATAATAAAATGAGAAAGTGGCTCTCAGACTGAAAACAAAATATCAGGGGAAATATCTCCAAGTATACAAGAGAAAGAAAAATATCGAAATTTTATATTTCTTATACATTACAATTTGGATTATTTCTAAAATATTTCTGTAATTTTCTCTAAATTTTGCAATGTGATTATGGTTTGTCATTTTCCTTCGCAATTTCAGCTATGAACTATGTTCATACTATATTTCTATCTCAACGAAAGTTGGCTATCCTCGTCCTCACATAATTATTCAAACAATATTCCCAATTTTCCTTACAAATTATGCTAATTTTTTGATTCGCCTTCTATTTTATGACTGATTCTGCCTTATTCATGTAAGAGACAACGGGAAACTACGCAGAGTATAGATTTTCATTGAATAAGGTTGTTTTTCTAGCCTTCGCTTAACTGAAAGCAAAGGAATACTTTCTAGATAGATTTCGCTAATTGAAGTCAAATGTAAGAAACAATGAATTTATTAAAATTAGTTGTTTTAAATATAACTTGTATAACTATGGTCCGCCGAGCACCAGAATAATCCAATATCTGGCCTGCAAAGTAAAAAGTTTGGGCACAACAGTTAATAGTAATGAGGCTTTGGAATTTGAATTTTAGCCCCAAAGAATTACTTTTTACCATATCACTCGTTTAGAAGTAAATATTAGAAAATTGCCGACACCTCCAGTACTAAAAATTTTATGACTCTCATAATTGCAATTATTGGGTGCTTAATTTATTCTCACGGTTTATGAAGACAATCATAAAATATTTTGAACATTCGCAAAGGTATACGAAAGAAACGAGTCCTATTTGCCAAGATAAACAGTTCCTTACGTATGTAAAAATATTACCCGACAGTAATCTCCTTGAATAGTTCGACTGTGTTAATTGTTAAAACTGCTTTGACAGCTGAAGTCCTATCACACATATGGGCTCTCACCAGTAATCGAACCGCTTTCATCAAAGGGGAACGCCCTACCCACTTGACTATCCAAGATTCACCGAACAGTTCAATTTGAATAGGTAGGATTCGAACTGTTTTCTTACCAGAGCTTAAAAACAGCTATACATTTTTATCATTTAAGATAGTTGCTGTGTGAAGTACAGTTGTTTTGAAGAATATTATGTGATACCTAGGTCAACGAAAGAAATTCTTTCCAGAATTTAAATCTTCAGCCAAAGCATTCGTTAGCCGAAATGCGAGTTGTAACAGTATCCACAATCTTAAAATACTGCTTGACACGATATAATAACTACCATACTCTTTTATCAATAAGCAAGAAAGGGAAGATCTATATTTTTTGCGTGCTTACGTACACTCGCTAGTATATACGAAAATATTTGTTAACCTAGTCCGAAAAACTCCGTTAGCAAAATTCGCCACTGGGGTTACTCGTTACTCGAGGTTTTATTGTGATCATGAATTAGGTTATTTTTACTCATACCGCAGGTCAAAAGATGGACATCAGGTCATGCCATCTAATCATCAGGGTAATTTCATCTACATCTGCATATATACTGATGTAGATAGAATGGGGACCCTCAATTCAAATGCGAAGTACATTGTTATCTTTTCCGTCATCTGCAATTTTGATTTATTATATTAAACCTTATTAAAGATTTTAAAATAGCACATTACGTAAAAATCCAGTTAAATTTTCAGTTTTTTTGTTGCTGAAAATTTGGTTCAGAGTTATTAATATCCAATGGATATTTTCTTTACTGTATTCTTCATTAGTGAGGATAGTGATGAATAACCATGGTCACCTACCCTACAAAATGCATTCAATTTTATGGAGAATTTTGTATGAACTCTACTTATGATGCAGCAAAACATCTTGTATTCAAACTATGATGCAAGAACAATTTTCTTTAAATCAAATGTTTTTCTTCTTTAAAAATTTGATTAATTAAGAAATTGTAACTTGGGATTCTAGTAACAGTCGAGCCCACAAACAATTGATTCCAAGGGATAAACAGAAATGATAAATATCGACATCATTGGGACTCGCAGCTTGGTCACCCACTTTCCGTGCGCACATTCTAATTCCTAAACACTTTACTCTCATCCTGATTAAAGTAGTGTTTAAATCAAAACCTAGAGTTAAGGAAACGATGGAAAATTTTTTTATGATTATACTCAGTCTTTACGGAATCTGTTTTATCAGCTCAAACAGTAACAAAATAAAAGATACACGAACCAACTCATTCTCATGATCTATATTACAGACAAACTGTTTCATTACCACTTATCGTAAATAAAAAAAAATATGTCTCTCTCCCTTATGGAACTTCTCTTTGAGAGAACACTTTTTAATGTACGTTTCATTACCTTACTGCAATAAGAATTCTTATAGTGAGATCATGACTAACTAACTGAAATTCTACATCGAGCATATCGTCGGTAGGATCGAAGAAAGTGTCTATGAAATTTAATTTGCGCTAATTATACCTATACCTATAATATATCTTGAGTTTATTTGCTGATTACGGAGTTTGCAGCTCACGGAGGAAGTTTTACTCATTATTGCATAGAAATTGGACTAGCATTACCTCCAGCTAGCTAAATGCTCGACGACCTAAAACGGGAATCGTTCGAAGGGAGAAGATTAAATTCAGTTCAGCTTTGCGCTATAAATTCAGAGACGATAAGTTCTTAAAGAACGTGGCATATTATGCTTGTACTTTATTACATAGACCGATCAGATACTAGGCATTAGTGTGATTAGTCGCTTCAGATATGAATTTATTTCCGCGAAGAATGCCAAATAGTAACCGACTTGGGAAATAGATCGCACGGTGCATACATCTGCAGAAACTTGGCAGACGACAGCTAGCAGAATGCACCCTGCATATTGCATGCATATTGCTGTAAATTACTACCCACACTACTTCTATTACAATTCTTTTTTATTAATATAATTCGTAAGAATTTCAGTGGCACATCTCTAAAAATTTCAAACCTGTGTAATGTTTAAGTTATGAGGTGTTTAAGATTAATCTTCATTTTAAATTGTTTTGAATGGCTGTACTGGGAAAAATCTCTCTTTAATTTATTATGGCTCTTATATAAATTCAAAAATTTGATTTATCATTTGCCTTCTATCATATTCCTTCTAGTCTTCTTTTGATGCGCAAGGTTTAGGTATTATGTAATGTATGTAACTGCCTAAGAAACGTGAGTTTTGACTATGGATTAGATTATTCTAATAAGAAGTAGATTCCTGGCATGGAAGACGATCCAGGAGTGAAAAGACCGGAACACGCTCAGCATAGCTTTCTACCGCGTCACGTGGAGAAATGCCACTTTGAAACGTATAGTGTTCGTCACATGCTTTGCTAACAGATATAACCCTCCGAGTGCTAAATAGTTTTTAGCCAAATAGCCTGAAAAACAGCCAATATCAAGGAACAGCTCGAAGGAAAAGTGACATTTTAAAATTGCACGTCATTCAGCAATAACGCCTTCTCGCACTGGCGTTAATAAAACAAGATGTTTATGTTAGACGATCTGCACCAATACCTCGGCTTACGAACAAAAACCGTTATTAAATAATGAAATAGTTTTTTGTTGCAGGGTTTCAATATTTTGCAATATTTCACTTTTCGATAGCAAATCAACGAATCCTTTTTGGGTTACTTATAAATATCCAGAAGATATTCAATGACATTCAAGAAGTGGCGAGTGTTTTTACATTTTTATGTTGCTGTTGCGTTTTTATTGGTAAATCACAAACGTGATGAGTTAAAATAAAATCCGAAATTTTTAATCAACTGAGTGTTTACTTAATCTTCCTGTGATTTTTCCTATTTACTTACTTCTACCCTACTACTACGAAGGCAATGGAAGTATTTTATTATTAATTAACCTGAAACCTTGATTATGATTTATGATTGTATGTGCGTTAGAGAAGTAGGGATTTGCGGGTATTTTATGGTTTTTATTAAGTTTTCATTTGGAGTGATCGCCTTAAATGTATGTTGTCACTCCTATGTAAGGTTCCCTTTAATCATCCTGCCAGATTTAGTTGCCAAAGATTACTGCGGTTTTATTGCAATTAATAACAATGAATCTAGAATCGAAATTAGCATATATCGAATATGTGTACTCCTATGTATCTTTATCTTACATATCTTGAATACATTAATATATTTAATCAAACTAACGAAGAAATTAATTCCCGCGGAACGTGAAAATAGTTGAGTGAAAATATTGCGTCATTCAAGATGACGTAGTCGAGATTTTTTGCATCACTGGGAATCATTTGTAAAGGGTATAACACATAAGAGAATTATTTTAAATATGTGGTTTAATTGTGTGTATTAAAACATTTTACAGTGACTATTATAAATTACTTATGTAACTTTGGATTTCATAGCTTCAGCGTATGCATATCTTAAGAAATTTGAAATTTTTGTAACGAAACTTAAATCGAATGTTTGGTCCAAAAGACAATAAACAGTAAAAGAATTGCTTTATTCCACTTGATTCTGCAAAGATGTTCTACCTTAATTTACTATAATACTAAACTTGAATAAAAATTAAAATATTGAATAAAAATCTGTGCAGTTTACTTAAAATGTTTTGAGTTATTAGTTTACCCGAAAAATTGCGTGAAATTTTCGGTGTGAAAATTTCTCTGGAAGAGTATGTTATATTAATATTTATTAAAGTAGTACTCCAGCTATCCACCAAACTACAGTCTTGCTATTACCATGATATTGGATTTATGTCTCAATCTTATTAAATTTCCGGTTTACGGTAACTAAATATATCCATTTTTATCCAAAATATTAATCATGTGCCCTAATATTCCCTACTCAAAGCTATTTCCTTCGCTTCCTGGTAAGTTACCCCACCCTTTATGTCATCTAACAACATTTTTCTTTGTCTTCTCCTCTGCTTTTTCCCTTATATTCTTCCCTAAATTACATTCTTTAACAATCTCACTCCTCCCAATATTTCCAATTTATAGGAAATTAATATTATAGAATAATATTTTAATTTTAGTTAATTATTTGAAACGAAGAATGTTACTATCCTTTACGATAAATACGATTAAATATTTAGAGATTTATGTGATAGAGTAGATATGATTGGGTATTGTGAGAGAGATAGTAAATGTTAATTTTCGTAAGAGTTCATAATATGTAATAATTGAGAATAATTTATTTCTTTAATCCCCCGCAAACCCGCAAGGTTTTTCATAGTGTCTACGGTGAGATACTCAACAATGGACGAACATAGACATCCATTCCCTGACAGTAAAATTCCGGTTAGCTGATACTCGAACCCGGTGTACTCAACATCCGAACATCCGTGTTTATAGTAATTACTCAAGCAGTTCTTAGAAAGAAACAGCAGGTCATCACCTGCTGTTGTAGCTTTGCTACCAAATCATGGTGGCTCTTTGTATTCTCTTGTAGCTAAGTAAACACGTCTTTTATGGAGCTATGTAGTTTTAGTAATTACCAGTTACGCTGAGTTGGAGTCAATTACTTATCCAATTCAATCATCGGGCAATTATAGTAAGTATTTTTAATCCAAACTAAAACTATAGAAAAAAGAGTTTCTCTTTCCGTGTTATTATGGAAGTTTAGTAAATGTTCCCCCCTTCAGTTCATTTTACGAATGTAATCGTTTTGCTCACACCAGAGACGTCAGAGAAATCATATTCTTTATTTAAATATAATATTCAGAAATTAATTTTCTTTTCCTAGGCTAAAATAACTCGCTTCAACCCACCTAATCTCTTAGTTCGAGCCATTCTCGAAATGTGACATTCATATTCTGATACAAGTTTATTCTAAGAAAATCACAGTGGTGATTATGGTTTCTAATTCCAGCGATTACAAATCCAGTATTCTGCTGATAATCTGAGAAATATTATAGCTTGGAGCGTTGGATATAAAATTCACTTCGATTAAGGTTACTAGTTTTGATAAATTGAGAGGGATGCCCGCTTTTTTATCACTTGGCTTGTACGCGTCGAACTGCAGCGCATACTAGCGAATATTGCTAGTAGCGGAGCCCATGTTACACCACCTCTGGGATAGACTAAGCAAACAGTGGTTTGGAGAAATATTCAGCGGCTCACGTACACACCTGTGTAAGGAGTGGGAAAGGGGAAGTTGAGCATCGGGAGTGTAGGTGGCAGGCGTGTAGGTGTGAGGTTTTTGATAGGTGGTGTTAGCCCGGGCGTGAGAAGATCGCGGACTGAGGAACAGAGTCACGGAGAATTCAGATCACGTTGCTAAAAAAAGGTCACGTTTGACCCTGAGGAGAAACGTTGAAAAAGTTTTCATTGTGAGCATGTCAGACGCATAACCTGGCGCGTAGACTGTAGTCCATGGAAGCTGCAGTTGTTTAATCCTTTTATCCTCCCGAATGTGGAGCATATATGAGTCACTTCTTTCGCGTTCTATTCTTAGTACTACTCCCACCCAAGAGATGGCAGGGGATTCGAATGGGAAGGGAGATATTGGGGAGGGAAGAGAGAGGTGAGAAGAGGTCTTTATTCCTCTAATACTACTCGAATCATCTCTCCCCCTCTTAAATATCCGGGGGCGTACGGGAGGATTCAATGAATATAATCCCGATTGATAAAAAAGGCACGGATTGATCCGGGAATCTCCGTTTTTTCACATGCGAGGGAAAGCTTGGCCAGAGTTGAATTGCTCCCAAATAATTTACGACTAGCACTCCGATTTTAGGGAGCGATGCACGGGAGTAAAGGTGCCGGTTTCATAATGCTTCCTCAGAGCTGATGTTTCCCGTCTATCTTCATGCTCTGATTCAGTTGCGGAGGAATTTCCAGCTTTAAAAATTTCGAAAGGGGAAATAATAAGGATCAAGATGATCCGAGGTGCATCAGAGGAAATCGTCAAGAAAGCACGCTATAATCCTCAATTTTGCCTTATTTTCATTCTCGCTTTTGCCAACGTAGCGTTCTCAATTAACCCATATAGTTACTGCATAATCAGTCTTCATGAACTGGCTCAGCTGAGGTGAAGCTAGTAATAAATTTGACAACCTCTCTCAGAAAAATAACGGTAGAATTATTTCCTTACGTCACGTGCAGGTCTTTCTCATTCTTCGATAACCGGGAAATTTGTATATGCATAAGTTTTTTTATCGCTGTTCGTGAGCTCATTTATCTTCCCTCACGTTAGCCGGGATATTTTGGAATTTGGACCTTATTTTTAAAATCTTTAGTGGTCGGTTTCCCAACACACGGCCTAAATTTACTGCAGTTAATCTATTTTATCTCTCAAGTAAAGGATATAAGGAAAGAAAAACTGGTATAAGAGAAGAAAAAATAAAAAATATATTATGAATTCTTAATTACTCGGGGAGAGAAAGACCTTTATGTTGTACCAGAGCAAAAAATCGAATTTTATGTTAAATAATTCGCAGTTGACAGAAAAGATATTAAAGTCATTGTTTTGAAGTCGAGATTGAGACTAATTAGTCTCTACTTACATCTAACCCTTAGTCATTACAGATAGAAAGAAAGAATTATTGGGAGTTGAACTAAAAAAGAATGCAATAAAAGAAGGAACTATTATGTGGGTTTTTTAAAAAACCTAAGTCTGCACTTAGGAAAAAGTTAAAACCTGCAACCCTAAAACAACCAAGTGAAGGAGGGCGTGAAAAACCTACGAAACCTAATGACAGTAGCAATTAAAATTTAAAAGGAGAGAGGAAAATAAGGCAAAGATAGGTACTGGCAGTTGAACTAAATAAAAGCAATAAAAGAAGGAACTATTATGTGGGTTTTTAAAAAAAAGTTTGCACTTAGGAAAAAAATAGAACCCAGCAGGAAAACAGCCACGTGATGGGGGGCGTGAAACCTAATGACAGTAGCAACTAAAATTTAAAAGAAGAGAGGAAAATAAGGCAAAGAAAAGTGCCAGCAGCAAAGCTGAAAAAAAAGACAAAATAAATGCATTACATTATTATTACAAACATTCAGACAAAAACATGTTGGATTTGAAATTATAAGAACTATGCAGTAATATATAACAATTGAGAATATTAGGTAATTGAGAATATTAAGTTATCGATCGAAGCTGAATAGAATGGCTGAAGGAAGAATGGTGAGTGCAGAGATATCTTACCTTCGACCTACGTTACTTCAATCCCTTTTTGAAATTCACTAAATAAAAGTATTCATCGATAAAATTTTCGACTCAACCACTATTTGATATATACAAAAATCCTATCACATCCAATAATTGAAATATTTAAGAAATTAAAAANCCATTTGCCATTGTCTTGCCAAAATTTTGGTTATCTGAAATTCTAGAGAAAAAATATCTGCAAATAAAATCAATATTCCTATATAATGTTATAGGCAAAAGGTTTTTAATTGATCCGGGACATATTCAATGTATGAAAGACAAATTGAAAATAATCTTTGTTCTGCATCTTCCTGTCAGGTAGTATGATAACCGATTGAACTGTGATGTATATAAGTAAAATAATTTAATATGTATTTGAAAAAGTATATACACCTAATTGCCCACTTTTATTACTCTATTTTGTTGCTTTCATGAAATATTCCCAATGTATATCGTTATAATAAATACAGCATACTTCATTCCTAACCATTTTGACTTCCACGCTTTCATAAGAAGATTCAGAGCAAAATATATCTTAGATAGGGATCTTTGTATCCCAACAAACTTTCACTTACCCCCATTTTTCTGTTAAATTCTGTTAATTTGATTCGGAAAGAATGACTTATTTAATTTTAACTGTTTATTATTTAAACCCGTGATACATATTGTGTAGACTAATTACTTTCTATCACTTTTAAATTGGAAATCATGACGGTTTTTATGAAGGAGTTTTTACACATGAAAATGGTGAGGAAATTTACACAGATCAGGTATTCCTGTGTTGCGTAAGCCTGAAATTAAAGAGAGCATGGGCACCTTGGATTGTTGTTTTCATTTTAATAATAGCGTTAGAAAATGTAAGTTGCGTCAAAACTTATACCTTCCCATTATCCGATTTTCAGAAGGATATTAAGCAATTACGAATGGAATCAATATATTGAAACAATTCCCTTGGAATACAGTTGAACAGATAAAATGCTTGAAGTGCACCTCCATGAAGACGTCTTTTTCCTGGTTTATTTTGTGCTTCGTAATTGTTAAGAGAGACAATTACTCCTTTAAAATCGTGGTTATGAAATTTCTTTACTGACTCGTTGATAAGATTTAACGTTGATGTTTATACGAAATAAGTTTTATATAGCTACTGTTTAGGTGAAGACTTTGTAGAAAGTTATTCGTGATCAAATACTTTTATTCAATGTACAGGCTGTTAATGAATTAGAGGTTTAAAAACACTCCGTAAGCCGTATTTCGGATAGCAGAACTCGCGCTAAGAGACAAATGGGAAGTTCCGGATTACCGATTTCTGGGAAGTCCCAATGATCATTTCAGAGACAAAGCCTCCATCATCAGGAGGTCTCCACAAAGGAAGTCCCTGACGATGGAGGCTTTGTCTTTGAAATGATCATTTGGACTTATCAGAAATCGGTAATCCGGAACTTCCCATTTGTCTCTTAGCGCGAGTTCTGCTATCCGAAGACGGCTTACGGAGTGTTTTCAAATCTCTAACTGATTAGCTCGATTCTGGGAAAATAGATAAGTATAGGAGTAACTTTTAGCTAACTTTTGAAAAAGGAGTATAGTTTAAATTAACGTCAATATTCGTTGGAAATTTTTTATAAACGGTATATTCCTACTTCTGCATCTTGTCTTCCTTCAGATTTCCTCTTCTATTCCTTCGTATTTTAGTTTTTTTGAGTGAAATAAGGACACTGATGTGTGATTTGAACCAATTTATATTGTAATCAGTTCACTTTTATGAAAGAATCTTATTTCACAAGTTTTCGAAATTAGAATCATCAATGCGATCTTTATTTACTCTTGCTTGCTCAAAAAAGTAACGATGGTATCTACCTTCTGTAAATATAGCCACAAAAATAAGTCCTTTAACTGCGGTTATGAGTGCAATTAGCTTTCAAATTTATTGGATAATTTTCACTTTTTGATGAAATATCATATCATAGATTCCAAATCCCTTCCAAATTTTTATGATAGCTCACTATGGAGAACTATTCCATTGATTGGTAACTAAACTGACTTTTGCGACGACTGTGTTACTTCAATTCTATTCGCTTTCTTGGAATGAAATCTATTAACGTGACATGTTTTATCTTCCTAAGAAAGAATTTTTATCTTTTATTCGGATTAGATTGATATATCTCCAGCACAAGATTGTATTGAAAGTTCATTCCAATATCTGTTACATTGGACTCTATAGTCTTTGAAACATTCTGTTTCTGTGATTTTCGGAAGTTGATGTGGCAATAGCCACGAGGAAAACGTTTATCTCCAGTTTTGTAAAAGACGGTGGTAAAGCTTCCGTATGGATGAGTACGTTTACGTAAGTTTACGTCATGCGCTCCTTCCCACTCCTGGGCCGCGAATTTTCCTGGAACACCTTTCTCGCCTTCCAAGAAATCATTTTATCTCCTCTTCATTATTTTGTTTACTATTCTCTAGTCGGGAGCCTCTTTTCCTACTTCTTGAAGGTTTGATTTCTTGAGATAGGTCCACTTTAGAAGTGTTTCGTCTCTTCCACTCCAAGTACTGGATTTTATCCTTTACGTTTTAGCACTCGTTCAAATTGATACAATGAAATAACACCACAAGAGTGATTTAAAATTTAATCCTGTATTTTGCTTACTCCAAGGAGACTTCGTGCGAAAATAGGAATTGAGAAAAAGAGATCTTCATCAAAATCAGAAAATTATTTCCCTTCGTTGATGAAATCTCTTCTTAGAACATGGCTTCGTTATTAGGCGTTGCCGTTTCATGGGTTAATGTAAGGTTATTGAAGTAATTCCTGTTTTTTGAGGTATCATTCTCAAAACACTCTTGAAATTGGGTACCGTATCCAGGAATTTAAGTGCGAAATTTAGTAAAGCTTTTAAATATGCACTACAGAGAACCTTCCAAATGGTTTTCAGTAAAACATCACTAAAGAATAAAATTTAACAATTAGTAGTGGTATTGTTAAAAGTGCTTCGACAGCTGAGGTCATTATGCACATACGGACTTCAATTTGGCTATCTGAGAGCCCATGGAAAATTAAAACTTAGAGTTCTAGTGAAATATATTGTACTATTTTGTGATAGCGGCACCTTGAAAAATTTTTAAGCTCTATCTTCTAACCTACCTTAAGGTTAATTATGCTAAAATTATCATCTTAAAAGTTTTTAAGGGAAAGTGTTTCTCATGAAAATTCTGAGTGAGCAATAAGTTTTTTCATTATCATATCCTGAGTTGGCTTTCTTTCATAGATTACTGTTTACCTGAAATATGATATTTATTCACTGCAAAGTCGATTTTCTAAAATATCTGGTTTAAAATTCTATGCAGTTATTCTATTAAGAAAGACATGCTAACAGTTTCGTAAATTTGCGTCGAACTTACTTCTATGGAATTTTATGTACCACTAATATTTTTGCGTCGATTTCAACGAATTCACTAAAAATGTGGAGAGTCTATCGTAAGGAATTTTTAATGTAAATCCCGTTTTGTTTTACATAGTAACGTTTTACAGAAAATTATGTTCATCGGTGACCATCATTTAATAATTTAGGAAAGTTAAATTAGAAATAATACTTTCAGTTCCGCAGGCAACGAACGTAGTCGGAAATATGTAGATTTTAGTTATTGTATTTTTATCCAATTATTGGAATTATTAACATAAAATCATTTAATGTATTAGGATTAAAAGATATATAACAGCGTTTCCTTATTTTATGTTGCTGTAGAACTCAAAAATTCAGAATGAAACTGAATGTTTAATAGTACCCTTCTTTCAGAAAAATCGTCCGCTTATAGGTATTTTTTTCTGAAGATTGTTTCTAGTGAGCATCTTGAGCCTTTCGCGGAACCCTTAGAGTAGGTCGGGGCAAGTGCACGCACTTAAAGTTTAATCCCCTAACAAATAGGTTAAATGATACTTAATTGAACGAAAACTGATAGAAAATAATCTTCCGGAAGCTGGTAACCAAATGACGTTTTATTTACCTTATTATCTTTGGTAGAACATTTTATTATTATATACGAAAAAGTTTGCACATTGTGGGGTAAAAGTACGCAATATATACTGAACAAGATTTTATTAGTACGATTACATATTCAACTAAATGTTACAAAAAACTTTTGTTTAGTATTGTCAAAGTTAATATCAGTTGTTTTTAGCAGTGATCGCATATGAAATTCACCCCACCCTCATAATTGGAAGCTTCGTGCCACCATTATTGGCATTCACTGCATTGCGTCCTCTTCCGGTGGTTCAGTGAAGTCCTCTTCACATACCGGACAGATAATTTTATCGCTTGAGGTACTGGGTTGTTCAATTGTACGCTTGCCTTTGGGTTTTTCAATGATGTAAGGTCCAACTTCTTTTTTTTCGCCTCCAGCTTTTTTAATTCGTTCCTCTTCTGCATGCTTTTTTTCTATTCGGCAGCAATTAACTTATCATTAAATGGGGATCTGGTTAAAATGTCTGACTTTTGTTTATTGCTTTTCCATTTTTGAGCTTCTTGCCGTTTTGGGAGAGGTATCACATCAGCGGGTGAGGTCCACTTTTTAACAGTGCGTTCTTTAACCGGAGTTATCACTGCATCAATAAGCTCTCTTCCATTAGGTCTACTAAAGCTAGATTCTGCTTGGTCGGTGACATCTGCTACATTCTTTTCTGTTGACTTTTGTTCAGTTAGACCTACAGTTTCATCTGAAGTTGAAGCGATGATGTTGGTAGCAGTTGGAGGGATGTCACACTGAGATGTGCTCTGTGATGCACAGGCATTGGTTGGTCTGTTACTGAACTTGGAAGGAAATCATCGTCTGAGAAGACATTCCGATTAACAGGAAAAATTCCACAGAGCTCGAAGCCCTTTATTCCCTTTCCCATTGTCGCTGTCCTTTCATGTGCCTGGCCAAATATTTCGGCTATTTGATAATTGGTCATTACCCGCCCAGGATGATTGACAATTGTCAGACATTTGACTCAGATAATCCTGCAAAGGTTTAAAGAAAACCTTGTCTAAGGGCTGCCTTTTGTGGCTGCTGTGTGGAGGTATGGAAAGTAAGTTTCGGGCCAAGAGTTCGCATGCGAACTCTTGCCCCGAAAGATGGCGATGCGAACTCTTGCCCCACAGGCAGTATTTTTACTTGTAAGGAGCTTCTGCTCTCTGTGAGCATCAATGTGACTAAACGATCCTGTTTTTAAGTAGAGCATTAAATGGCCTTTGCAACAACATAGGATTGAAACGGTTGAATTATTAGTTGGTATAGCTTACACTAATTCCTAAATGGTTAAATATTATATCAAATTAGCTGTAATAAGCTCTTACCTCATTGTGAATTGAGTAATCACAGCAAAAACACCAAACTATGATGTGGACACTTCCTTACATCGGCTGACACTCAGTGGTACTAGCTAGCCCAAGCGCAAAGTAAAAATTCCCGCCCTGCGTACACTTATCCCGTGCTCACTCTTGCCCCGACCAAATTTCCAAAGAACACAGTGTCTTATAACTTATTCTTTCCATTTTTGTTTATGGACCTTCTATTCAATTCACAAGGTGCCTTCTCTGTATGTATACTTGCAACTGAAAAGTTTTTCCTCGTTTATATCTAATTAGGATATATTGATATATTTATTTAATTTTCATGTATTTTTTTTTGTCATTAATTATGCTTTTTTAATTAATTTTAATTAATATTGATTGCAAAATTGACGTTACTACTGCTATAATTTTAAATATGTACGTCTAAAGTCTACTTTTTCAGTTTTTTATTGCTTTTGTTGTTATTCCAACGTTTGTTATTATTTGTTATTTTCTCATGTCCGTTTTTCTTGTTGTTCTTTTTCGTCTGCTTTTTTATTCTACTGTTTATTTCTTGTAACTTTAATTCAACATCTGTTATTGTACTTATTTTTTGTATGAGATTGCATTTACACCGTCTATTTTTTTCAGGTATGTTGCTGATACTAATTATCCGCTTTCCACTCTCCTTTTACCTATTAGTTGCTATTGTCAATACGTTTCGGAGGTTCTTCACACCTCGCTTTTCGTGGGTGTTGTCCTGCTGGGTTTTAATCGTTTCATAAGTGCAAACTTAAGTAATTTTAATTCATGCAATATCTTATTTTTTATTGCATTTTCTCTTGTTGTAACTCCCAAAAGCTCTTCTTCAAATCCTCAATGACATAGGGTTAGAAGTAAGAAGAGACTAATAATTAGTTTCAATCTCGCCGTGAAATAAAGCCATTTTGTTGCAGTCATAATTATATTTTCTCTGTAATATTCAATAAATCATGAACTAGCTTTTTAGCTAACTAGCTTATTACTGTTCATAGAAAATTTATACTGTCAAGAAACAATCATAAGGTAGTATGCATATTGGCTATACGTATTGTACTGTGTATTCGTTCAACTGTCGCTTTTGGAGTAAACTCAAGTAAATAATAGGTTTGGTCGGATCGGAATTTTGGTATCGGAAACCAATGTAATGTGCCTAGCATCATTTTCAATAATATTTTTCTTATTTATAAAAATCTTTTAAGTAATGCGTATACGGGTATACCGAAGAGGAGGTATGGGGTGGATTCTTTTGATGACCGAATGATGTGAAGAATAGTAAGTTTCGTAACTTGTAATCAGAATAGGATACTCAGTTGATGATGATTTTGTGAAAGGCAAACATTATCTAAATCTTTCATCGCCTCTTTGAGTTGGCGCTAGAATGTTGAAGCTAAATTTAGTAAGTTCTGCATATTTTACTTAATTCTAGCAAGGAAGCGCTTTCTCTTTATATATTTGGATACCTGGATAGATTTTTTCTATAGTATTTAATTTTCTCTACTTAACGTAACGAAAAGTAAAGGTATTTACAGTAAGCCAAGATTTTGGTTCATGAATCTAATCCTTGCAATTTAATACTTTCAACATTACTTTCCAGTTGAAACTGTATGCGTTTCGTGGTTTTACGTATCTCGACTTTTATTGACACATCGAAAGTAATATATTACGTATAAGTGGAACATTCAAAGAGCGATGGACAGAATAGCTTATAGAGTGTTAGAATATTAAATCCCGGATATTTCACTTTGATCTGCCGGAAGGGTATTTTTTATTGCTCGAAAGAAAGTGTTCAAAAGACTGCTATTGTCGTAGTCTTGAGGTCCTCTCTGTTGGAAACTCAGGTGACTAGACAGTTCCATTACGAATTCCCCAAAGGCAATAAGGCACTTTGCCAGATTGTGATTGAGTTCTCCTCGAAGCTCCCGTTTTCGAGTTGCCCCTCTCTCACCCCAAGGAACTAATTTTACATTGCCATACGGGGAAAATACGGAAGAAAATCAACACATCACAGTCATATTTCTCAGCGGTACATCTATCACGTGACTCCGAAAAAAATCATGCCTGAGTTGCTGAAATTGTCATTCGAAAGTTACAGTTTACTGAGAGACACTGACGGGTTGAACTTAAATGGAAATTGACGATAAGTATATTAGAAATATAAGAATTTATAAAATGAAAGATAAGGAAATAGGATTCCATACCGAGAGATCTTTTTGCTTATTATTTTGTTCGAAATTACATAAGTACCAATATAGTTATTACCATAAAATGACTTAGAAATTATTTGACTAATTCCGACACTACTTCGTGGGACTTCTGATGTACTCAATTTTGTTCACATTTCGTTAATGAATTTATAATAAAAAACAAAAGGTTTTAATATTCGGAAAACATTAATTTTATTCACTGACTCAATTGAAATCATAATCCGTCAGTATTGATGTTTTAGCAAACTTTGAAGCAAGGGTGCAAATAAATAATGATGAATATAATTTAGAATAGGCTTAAGCTCAAGAACATCGGAAATACTAACGATTCAAACAAATTAGTTGTGGAAAATACGAAGTCCTGAACTTTTTATTTAGTCATAGCATTCCACCAGGTATCGTTCAATCACGTTGAGAATAACGATTCAATCATTCGAGAGGAAGAGAGGAAACGAACTCTTCAAAAAATATTTCTATTAAACCAGCAAATTATTAATATTACGAGAACCTGCTTTATGAATTCGGATTGAATAATAGAAATGTTTAAATGTCACTTTCAGCTGATTAGTTGAAGAAATGAAGCTAAATTAGCACAGAGATAGCAAGATATGGATTAAGAAGTAGAGTTAAAGTAAGGTGTGTAAGGGATAAAAGAAGCGGAACATCGCACATTCGCATTGCGAAAGAGGTTTTATCCTCTAAATATTTTCATTCTTCCATAAGGCTTTGATACCAATATCCTCTTACTCTGGTGTAAATATTGCCTTAGAACCAAAATTTCAATAATGCGGTGATTTTATTTGGCTTGGTTGTTTACATCGTTTGCGTTTGCTCTTACATATCTTATGACGGCCAATATGTTCAAGGAAAGTCATTAAAATTGGCGTAGGTAGTTCAAAAGACGAAGAAGACAAGCGAGAGAAAAGAATGGACCTGCAGGTACTTTCGTTCCCAGGTTCTTTCGTTCCTTGGTTCTAATGGTGAAAAAATAATCCAATAGGTAGCAAAGATAAGGTATTTTATTGCATCAATTAATTGCATCAATCAATGAATATTCTGGCTTAATTTACGTCTTTTATTGATAAATGCCTCAAATTTTAGTAAAAAAAGAATTGTAGCTGCTTTTAATGCAAATTAATATTGCGACTGGTAATTGGTTCACCTTTTGAATGCCAAAGCAGACATGAAATACTGAGTTATGGATATTTAAAAAATGTTATTGGTGAAAGTTTCTGGAAAAATATTTTCATTTAATTTCTTTCGTTTATTTTGGGACTTACTTGATGAAAACGATGGTAAAATCGCATTTATTCAGCCTATCTTTTTGCAAACTTATAATTCATGTATGATTATTTTTCCCAATATCGGACTTTTGTTGCGGGTATACGTATAAGGAAGCTGAGACAGGTTAATTAATCGGATAATAGAGGAGAACGGAGTTTAGGCTGAAACTATACGGCATTGAGGTTGAGTATAAAAAAATCGGCTGAAGTTCGACATTTTTCAACCGTTGCCGTGGCCTGAAAGGTAACCGAGATAGAGAATATAACAGTGGATGTTATAGTAACCACGAACTAGTCTGACTCTTTTAAATTGCTGAACTACCTCTGGGAATAGATATTTTAGAAAAGTGAAATGTAGGGAACACAGGTAATGGCAGTATAATGACGTTCTTCCTTCCCTAGCTCCAGCATTGCGACATCTTAGAAACACAAACTAGGTTATATTGACGTCACTGTCGTTCCGGAAATACGCCCCCTTCTTTTTATAATTTTTTAAAATCTTCCCCGTCTTAAGCCCAGGTTTCCGAATTTCTGGAGAATCTTTAGAATAAACGATTTAATTATATCCACTTTATTTCATTAGTGGTTTCCATCACAGAACAACAACAAAAAAATTTGGGTTGTTTTGGTCTTTCTCAAATTTTTATTCCTTTTTCTCGATGGGTTTCTGACGTCAGCAGATGCTTGACACGTGAGAAAAGGGAAGAACCTAGCTGAGGTTCTACACCTCTTTGATATCCCACGTATTACCTCTCCTACGTATAACCTATCTTACTTAACCCTACATATGCTATATTAACCATTAGGTACATGGTTTTTAACTAAACTCCTCTTAAATTTGTGAATTTACTGTTCACATATATCTTTACCTATAAAAATTGATATATATATATATATATA
>KZ308212.1:915455-964722 GCA_000376725.2 Ladona fulva | reverse complement strand
TTATTATGGCTTACTTAATTCAGAACTTATTTAATAAAAGTGGTGGAAAAATCGTGCTAATTTAATTACATATATTTTACCTGTAATTTATGTAGAGTAAATCCGGGATAGATACCCCACTTAACATTTCATTGTAGTGCGAACAGTATCTTAGTGGAAAATGTGTAATTTGTTTAATAACACAAATACCAGCTTCAGTTTTTATGAAAAACATTTATTTAGCAGAAAAAGACTTTTCATATCCATTTTAGTAAACACCAAATGTACTTTTTGTCCATCTCTCCCGGACTGTCCAGGATGCCCCAGTGAGAAAATCCACAATTAAACAAAATATATAATGGAAATAGTTAATTTTTCGATAAATACTTATTTATAGTTTCATAAATATCTCATTTAATTACTAATTAAACGCCTAAGGAACTGATTTCCGTTTTTACTTTCTTCCACAAATGCGCGGTAATAATTTTCCGTACTCTCGTGGCATTTATCTCTTCATCTATTCTACCGCCAGCATCTCTCACAAATTCTTTCACTTTTATTATTATCATAATTCAAAAGGCTGCAATGTGGAACCAACTCCATGGTGGTAACCGTATACATAATTAAACATCTTATCACCTCATCATATATAATATATAAGGAAAATTATGAAATCATAGTCAGAATCGACTATTTTTTGTTCTTCACTATTCTCTTGGTAACCGTCTTCGTGTCCACAGCGTTCTGCTTTATAACTTAGGCATTCTATTTTTTCTCATCCTTCTTTTAAGATGTAAATCTTCTATCGAATCGTAAGCCACACGTCTTACTTTTTAGGTCGCTTCATTCACTGTTACTTATACATCTCTCCTTTTACTCCGGTAGAGATGCTCCACGGCACAGTTTACTATCTAAAAATCCAACATGGCAAAATGTGACAATTCGTCCTTCCGCAATCCCTATACATTCGATTTTAACGAAAATATCACTCAGGAATATACCTGAATTGATGTGCCGAGGTGTTTTATAACGCTCTGCATTACATCGCAGGGTAAAAAGAGGCTAATATTACTTCTTTTCAATTATAAAAACGTTTCCATTATATAATTCTCAAGATAGCTCTCTAAAACTTTCGCCATGCGTACTAATCAACACGACTGAAGTGAAATGGAATTAGTATCGCAATCTAGTGTTTAGCGCCGGAAATATGATAACTAGGGCATCTCTCCCGGTGGGTCATCTCTCCTGGGTTTACCCTATCAGTTATATATCTTTGTTTTCGGATTTTAAACTTCGGAATATGTAAAATTAGACAATTTTTTGTAGAAATCATGTCTAATAAACGTTATTAGAAGAATGAGACAAAAAAGCCCGCTGCCAAAATTGGCATTTAATTATGACAGTAATGAATATTAATAGAAATCTCTATTGTGTAGAAAAATATTCCATGAAACAATTCTTTAGAATTCTGTTGAAAACAATGGAGGGAAAATCGTTCTAAAAATTTTATGGAACTACCAAGTATGCCCATTCCGTTTTGCATTATTCCTTTTATTATAGTAAATGTAGTGGATCCACAGAATGCTGTATTTGTGCAAACGTGTATGTAGTGAATCGTTTTAGTCTGCTACAATTTTAATACAAAAAGTGAAGCAGGTACGAAAAATGGCGGAAACAGTAGCAGATGAAGTAGAATAATGGTGAAGAGCGAAAAGGAAGAGAAGAAAGCGTGAGTTAAAGCGATGATGTTAGGGAAAGAGAGACTAAATGAACCGGAGTGCGGATTGAAAGAAGCAGAATAGCGAGAAAGTAAACATGGGAAGGCTACTAACAGATTGATGAGAACTGGCACCTCGTAATTTACAGAGGGAAGAGTGATAACTAGCTTCTCTGGGATCCGGTATCCGCGGCGGGAGCCTCGCACTTCGGCCTTACGTTTAGGCCTGCTAAAATAATCGAACGCTGGAAAGGAATAATGATACCCCGGTGGTAAAAAATGCCAACATATTATGCGTTGGTCGATTGGGTACATAATTAAGTTGCACTCAAGTACAGTTGCCTAAAGTTTAGGAATAAATTTCGTTTTGCTTGCAAACATCGTGATGTATTGGTCTTAAGCCCATCCTTCGTAGTATTTTTAGACCCTCAACTTTCTCTCAAGTTTCCCCCTAACTTCATCGATAGTGTGTAACTCCACGGATAAGTTATCGATTAACTATCTGATGGTTCAGTTTTCTTTAATATCGCACTTAAACTTATCGTTGCATATCCTTGTGCAAAAATACAAATTTTCAAACCGATTCACATTAAAAAAATATTTCTGATCGTTCAACGTTTCAGGACCGAATCGAACCGTTTCGGACTGTTGATGGTAGCAGTTAGATAAAAAACGTCTTCTATGAAAGTTAATTATCTCCAAATTTTAAAGTTAATTATCTCCAAATGTCGATTGAAATGCTAATATCTCCATTTGTTTTTAGTTCAAACGATTCCCAGACGGGTTCATACTACATAATGTTTCTTTTCTCATTCTTCTTTTTGCAATACGTTTGAGAAATCCAAATATTTCGGCGTGAATAATTGACGAATTTCATATATAAAATATTATCATAATAATTACATAAGCAATGCAAAGACATACCATCATATTTTCGTTTTGCGTATTTCACAGTAAAATACCTCAAAATTTACTTAATCAAGTGCCTTTATTGTGACATTTACTAATGCTACTATGCAATTAGTTCATTCAATATGGACGAAAATGACTGTTTCATAATTAAATTTAACGTGTGAATCATCATATTATTATTTAATCTAATATATTATAATCTAAAATTTGTTATTTAATAGCTATCGCAAGTAAGTTGAAGCTGTCTCTTAACCAAATTTTTCTTCGCATATTAGTACCATGCTGAATTCGAATTTCGGTTTGTACTTCCGTTTTTTATATTCCTTTTTGAATTTGGATTCAAATTTCCACCCTCTTCCTTTTAAGAGATTTCCCGCAACGTTTTTGTCAACCTAACGTTTCGACGATTTTTCCTATTCTCTACTACTGGTAGTAGATTTTTCCTATACTATACTACTCTTTCTTCTTTTCATTGATTTTGTTAAATGTAATGTTTTGTTATATGTGACATACGAGATTAGGAAAAAGAGTTGCCCACTAGCTTCTAACCTCGCCAGACTCGGTGTAATCTAATGTAATATTTGATCAATCTTTCTTCAACCACTTTTTGAAAAAAAGAACCGTCTCCGTGCCAACTATCTTAATAACATGAACAAATCAATCAATCATACCATTAAAATTAGTTTCATTTCCATTTGGCGAGGAAAACTCGTAGTAATATCTGTAATAGTGGTATATTCTCATGGGAGAATCTTTATGCAACAGAATCTTTATAGTTTAACTTATCTAAGGTAGACTCATGCACAAACAAATGCCATCCTGAAAGGCATCAGGCTTCCCGTTAACTTCATTTCAATTCACAATCTCAAAATTTTCCCAATCTCGTATCCGATAAAAAAATTACTCAATCCATCATTTTCAGGTCGTTAATCGATTGGTAATGGCAGCTTCTTCCGAAACCTTTCTTTAAGGAAATAGTAGGTCAGATAGTAAGTTTTTGGGAACGAAAGTTTCGGTCGAGCGAGTAACGGTGAAACCGCGGACGAGTGAAATGAGAGATAAGCAAGCTTTGTCGATTATATATTATATATATCTATAACTGTAAGCGAAAGTAAAATATCAATTGCGAAAGTTAATTGTAGGAGCGTTAAAAAGAAAGTATTGGATTTGGAACATCTCATTTGTAACCACAGCATCGATATCATCATAGGTATGGAAAGCTTGTTAAATGAGGATATAAGCGATAATGAAACATTTCCTAAAGATTTTACGATTTGCCATCGAGATCGTAAGGAAAAAAATGGGGACAGAGTCTTTGTTAAATCTTCTCTTCAGAGTAAATCGCAGGCCTCAATGGACAACGACTCAGAAAGCGTCTGGTGTATGATAAGCCAAACATCAATGTGTGCAAGTTTTACCGACCACCAAATACCCCTCGACAAGTTTTGCAGGATCTTAATGATGAAATAAATTTCCATAAAGTAAGAATACTCAAAGTATAACATTCGCATTCCCAGTCGATATCTTCGCAGGTGGAGATTTAAATATTTACTGGGAAAATCATACCTTAATGGAAAGGGCCCGGGCCACCGATTCATGTAAAACGTTATTAAATATGCCTCAGAAAAACTCGTTAAGCCAAGTAGTAAAATCTCCAATTAGCGTAGAAAATATTCTCGATATCTTTCCGTTTAACTTTCCTGAGTGTATAAAGAACATTTCGAATAATGGGCTTGTCGATCATAAAGGCGTACTAGACATCGATATAACATTAAATAATCATAAAATACAGAAACGTAAAATTAATCTCTTTTCCAAAGCGAATGTCGAGGGCTTCAACAAAATAAATCGATTCAGATATTAATAAATTTACGTTGCTTGTAACGAAAATGTCCATAGAAGAAACTTAGAAACTTTTCGTTGAAATTATGCATACATACTTATACTTGTAATATAAAATATATAAAATGTAAGTATAACATATATAAAACTTTAATCAGACCGGTTGTCACGTATGGATGTGAATGTTGGACTTTATCATGTGCATGCGCTTAGGTGTTTCGAAAGAAGAATCTTAAGGAACATTTTTGGCCCTGTGCAAGAAAATGGAATTTTTCGAACACGCTGGAATGAAGAGCTTGACAACCTCATAGACGGCCAAGATATTGTGAGGTTCATCAAATCACAGAGGCTTAGATGGATGGGACACTTGATAAGAATACCAGTAGAGAGAGTGGACAAGCGAGTATGGGAGGAAAGATTATTTAATGCAAGAAGAAGAGGACGCCCACGTCTGAGATGGTGGGGTGGAGTGGAGGCAGACCTGGCTGCTATGGGTGTACGAGGATGGAGAGAGAAGGCCATTATTAAAGAGAGGACTGGAGGAAGATTGTAGAGGAGGCAAAAGACGACAGAAGGCTGTAGCGTCAGAAGAATAAGAAGACTTATACTTGTAAATACCTTCAAAATATTCTAAACACGATTGCGAACCTAGGTGGTATGATAGAGAGATTAGAAATGCTCTCTGCAGACAAAGAGTACTGCACGGAAAAGTGAAGGCCTTAGCGGGAAAAGATCAGCTTGATTCGAGAAAAACATTATAGCTACAGAAGCACAAGAAAGCGAAAACCGACACCAAAAATTCTATTCGTAACGCCCTTTGCAACTTTAAAGAGAAATTTCTTGAGGAACGCTTAGAGGAATCTTGTTTTAAGTTACCGAGGTACAGAGAAAAGTACAAACGGTAAGCATGTTAGGGGATGACGATGAAAATATAACTTGGAATGCGAAGAGGAAAGCGATCATCCTAAACGATTTTTGTCGCAGTGTACTCACGTCCAATAGCAGCAGAGATACTCTACCGGAAATACTATGTCAATGTCAAATTATGCATTACCGAAGATGGAGTCATAAACCTTTTGCGTAAAATTAAGCCGAATAAATCGCTATATCCAGAAGGTATTCCGACTAGAGAGTTGAAAGAACTGGCAGAAAGCGTCACCCCATATCTCAAAATTATAGTTACTAATTGTGTCTTTGATCGAAGACAGTGTCCCAATAGATTGGGAGTTAGCGATTGTTACGCCTGTTTATAAAAGCGGATTAAAGGGGAACCCACGATATTATAGACCCATCTCATTAACTTCGCTGTTCGGCAGGAAGTAATGGAGCATTTGGTTGTTATCTCTTTCATGAAATTCTTAACTAGCAACTTAACTTTTCGTAGTATTCTTAAAAGTGCTTCGACAGCTGAGGTCATTTCGCACGTAGGCTCCCACCGGGAATCGAACCCGGGACCGCTTTCACCGAAGTTGCCCATTTGGCTATTCGGGAGCCCTTAAGTAGCAGTCGTTTCCTCAGTAAGAACCAACACGGTTTTCGAATGGCACGGTTTCGAATAACTTGCATTATTCATTCACGGCATCTTCTTCTAAATCTTAAAATCTTCTGAAGATAAAAAAAAAACAAATGGACGCTACTTTCTTTGACCTCAAGAAAGCTTGCTTTCGACAGAGTCCCTCACTACAAATGAATTTATAAATTAAGATTAGGAGATATTAATAAGGAAGTAATTGACTGGGTTAAGAATTTTCTCCACGGGACAGAATAACAAGATGTACTTGATGGCGTTAGTTCGGACAAAGTTATCTCAGGCGTACCTTAACGCAGCGCAATCGGACATCTACTCTTCCTGATATATATGAATGACCGGAGCGGCGAGGTTGATAGCAATGTGAGGGTATGTGCGAATGAATCGTTAATATATAGAAAAATATCAAACGACGATAATCGCATTTCACTGTCAAACGATTTGGCACATTTTGAAATGTGGTCCGAAAAATGGGAACTAAATCTTAATGTAAGTAAAGTCTCCGTAGTTAATTTCATCGAAAGAAGACAATTGCGTTAGAATTACCCATACAAAGTTAGTGGAAAGAATATAAACATAGTCGAGCTAGTTGAATACCTCAGAATTACTCTACATGCTCTCGGACGCAGGTTGGGAACCCTCGAAACAAAGGAGATTAGAAGCTAGGCTGCAATTCCTTGATAAATTCAGGGAAAGTATATTTGTGCAAGACGTAATCGATATTATGCAACCCTCTTGCTCCTTCGGCCAATCCGACAATGAGCGTAAAATAAAATAAAAAGATTACAAGTCATTTTAGGGACTCTTTCTTTTCGCGATCGATACGCACAACAAAATAAGCGAAGGAGGTAACTCTTAATGGTAATGCTGGGTGTTTACACCCCTTGCCACATGCCGAATGCCCGCTTGCAGGGTATTTATGTAGTTGTAGCAGTGTATGCTTCTAATTCTTGCTTTCGATCATATTGTAATCACTGGTTTAAGTTTCAGAAAAAGGATATGCTGAAGTATGTAGTCTTCCATCAGGTGGTTCTGACCTAACGTCCCCCATTATTGAGAGATTGAGCTGAAAATGACGCTCAAAATGTTCAGGGAATGCATTTATGTAAGATTTCATTTCTTTAATGAAGAAAAGAAGACTCGGAGAAGATTGTGCTGCTCTAATCGATCATCTAACAATTATATTGCTCCTTTGTCATTATTCACTTATCCCTTAAACTATATTTGCCGCTACACCGTAGCAAACAGATGATTTACGAACCATATAGGCTTTCATAATTTTTAGAGACTGAATTTATATAATTCATATGCAAGGTCTGATATAAATGGTGATAATATTTTAAAAGAGACCCATTTTCCAAACGTGTCGTAATGATCACATTTTTAAATTTTCGGTTAACGTTCAAGCGCAGAATATAAAGACGGATTAGCAAGTCACCGCAGTTGGCCATCTGAAGATGTCAACTTGTTGCCAATGTATTGATTCTTCTCTTCGAGTTGGTTGTAATGTTTTATTTTTTCCTCATTGTCTTCCAACTCTTGATATTACTAGTCTCCTTGTCGCATAGATTCCCAGATTTTCAAAAATTTTTCCTAAGATCGATATATCCTTTAATGCTATTCTCCTCTTCTCTCTTGAGATCATGTTCTTAATACACTGCTTACGCAAAGGATAAATACGCGATGTTTTCACTCCATTCCGCTGTCATCAGTTTGCTCGGATAGGCGTGTTTTCGCGAAACGTAGTTCCCTCCAATCAGCATTTCGGACTCGCTTTCCTCATGGAATGGAAGTTCTGCTCTCTGCCATGGAAGCGAGGGAACTTGATTATTTAGGGTTCATGCAGCTTCTAAAACAACGCTATAGTCGGGTGTTTAAGTTTCCCTTTAAATAAGCTGCTACTACAGCTTTCACCTCCACCGTATTTCACGAAGAATCCATGCAAAATGCGTGTATCTGAAGGAAAATATCCTAAAAATTTACGAATATATTATTTTTGCAATTAATTATATCAGCTTTTGAATTGAACGCAATGTCGGCAAGCCGAGCATATATACTACTTCGTTACTCTAATAGCTTCATTATTTGTACGCATTAGAAAACGATTTGAATCCCTTTAAAGCATCAGGTACTTATAGCTAGTGGAATATTTTGCAATTCAAAATATGGATTATATCTATCAGATGTGTAAAATAATTTTAAATCAGATTCATTAGAAGTTAAAATAAATATGTTCAGTCGTTACTTCGTGGAAGGCTATCTCACAGAAGAGACAAACTAATTTTTCCACACGTTTTATTATTCACGACCGCTACGCTACGCCGTTAGCGAAACCAGTCGTTAATAATAAATCGTGTGGAAATATTACAATTTTTTTTCTCATGTGTCATTAGAGATTAATTTTGTGCGGTGAAGAAAAATAGAGCAAGCCATGCCATTCTGTGTTAGTGTTTTATAAGAGTATGGATACCAGTAAAGTTTGGATCATGATCGGCATTCATGTTTAGAAAAAGAAAATTAGAAAGATATTAATACTCTGTCGTTACATGTCGATACTAAACTTTAACTTGCGATTGGTATACTGTCATACGATTCGGTCGCGAAACATCCTGGAGGTTTCCTAGTCAAGTTACTGGCAACTTAAAAAGATAGCTGATTTAAGAACAAAAAGAGAACGACTTAAGGAGCGGATCATAATAATGATCTTTAAAATTAATAATTATCTTTAATAACCTAGAAAATAAATGAATGTGAGATCGACTAAAGTTAATTTCTAAAGCTATAAATATTCAATAAATGTAAGATTTCCGTAAAATAATTCGTGCTATAAATATAAATTCTTAGAACTACATCGTTTAAAAAAAAATGTGCAGTTACACAATTAATGGAATTGATTCCATGTTTATGGTAATTGCTACATATATTATTGACGAAGTAAATTACGGGCGGCATTTCAAGTATTTAGAAGAGGAAAAATTAGTTAATATGAGATTTTAAAAAGGAGATTTACAGATTTAGGCTCGCTGTAAATTACATAATATATAATTCCAAATATAAGAGAAGTTAAAATAATTATGATATGACATATCTTTGAACATAGCAGTATCCGACTAACATTCAGACCGGATAAATTTGAACTTTGCTTCTTTTCTGAAAATATTAATGGTTTAATTACGTGTGATATTGTATTTATAAATATTAATACCGTAAATGTACTTCATCTCCTATTGTAAAGGTTCATTTCACACTACAAGATAAAACTAAAGATGTAACAGCTGAAACTAGTTCTAACTACTACGCGTTCAGCGCAACGCTGTTCAAGTAACGCTTAAAAAGGGTTGAAATATTGCGTATTACCTGCTATACTCGAGTTTAATTTTACATTCTAAGTTTGGTCGTATCATGGGAGAAGGGAGTCTGGATGAAGGAACATTGAACAAAACAAGAAACGAATGTTGCGAAGGTGTTTTGGTTGCTTGAAGGACCCTTGAAGCCCCTACTACAGAGGTTTTTCGACTTTTGTAAATAATTGTCCAATTTTAACAGAATCAATTCGGTTTTCTGTCTTTAACTAACCCAAATCAGTTCAAATTTTCATGTAGCGTATTTGTCAGTCATACAGTTTTAGACAAGACTCGTCCAATTTGAGAAAACCGCATTGAAAATTGAATCATTTGGAACTAAGTGAACGAAAGAATTACTGTAGGTTAATCCTCTATTCTTCCTCCTCCTTCTTTATTCTCCTGAAGTACTTAAGCTCGCATATTTTATGCTGATAATTAAATTATTAATTATTTATCATAATTGCAATAAAAAACTTAGGAGTTGCTTTCCCTCCACTTAATTAGTGAGCGTGTCCCTTAGAACGGATATTTTCGGTTACATCGAGGAGTCCACGTTTTTGTAGCAGTTCTTGATTTCCATACCATTCCACATGTATGTTCGTAAGGTTGTCCAACACATGAGTCTCCGCAGGTATCCGATACGCAAATCTTGAAATAAAACGAGTAAATTTCTATCTCGAAAACTTGTCTTTCCTTTGAATCTATCACGACAGGTTTCATCTGAACTGCTCTCTCCGCGATGCCTGGTCTTGTGCTATCTCCCTCTTCTCTTTGTTTATCTTCCTGTTATCTGTAATCTAGTTAAATTTTCATTCTCCTCTTTATTTGTATCATTTTGTAATACTTTTATGCAAATAGTTATAGATCAGAATTTTACCTATCCACCTCGCTTTCCTCTTTCCAATATCTCTCATTGTTTTCTTATTTAATTTATTCAAAGGATTTATGTAACCTTAATAAAATCCATTTAAGTAATCCATCATCATCCATCGTAATAAGATGGATTGAGGTTGAAGTCTTATAACATACCCAAGGAAAAACGGACATGAAAAATGGCCCGAACGACTTTTTCAATGTCTAATAATTAAGAATCTAACATTTTTTTGACTGTTAATACTTAACAGAAAGATGTTTTTCCATTTTTAATTCGATTTTGTATTTTTTCTCATAGATATATGAATCATAGCAACTTCCGGTCTATTTGATCATGGCTTGTATCCGTGCATTAAATTCACGGAACACGTGATACAACCTTCCATTATATTTATTCTTGTTTCGAACAAATCTCTAAATTACCTGTAGGATGAGAAGTGAGATATTCTAATAGCGCTTCTAGATTTAACGGCATAATTATGTATTTGGTCACACGTGTGGTCGTGGACGTAAAAAATGCATAAAAATACTCATTTCAAACACGGAATTCCTTTATGAATACTGAAAGAGATAAGGGTGGAGTAATTTAAGTGGTCCTTACTGGCTCGTGTATATAATATAAGACAGTATAACGTTTTTCACGCAGAATTTCTTCGTATAAAGCTTATTATTTTTATTCCATACATTTTAGCTAACATGCATTCTTCGTAGGAGTGGATGTTTTCTAACATTTGTTACCCATCTTAATTGAACCGGTAGCAAATTCCAAGCTTGAAATCGTCATGCGTTTTTCTGGTGGGATCTGGTATGAAGTGTCGAATTACTCAATGACGTTTTCGTTTGAACATCTATACTCTCATCGATTAGCTGCTCCTGACTGTGTGAATCCAACATCTCGTTCGCATCCTCACCTTCGACTTCCAAATCTAATTTCCTGGCACGATTAACAACTTCACACGAGTGACATGATCAGTTTCTGGGGTTGTTAACGTCTTGCTTAAGGAAAAGAATGGACAGTTTCTTTCACACACCATTCAAGATATACTGGGGAAATCAAGAACAGGGTAACTTCCGTTCCGTAAGTCAGGGTAGCGTAAATTGGGGTATTACCGTATTGCGAAACTCGATAATTTTTTACAAGATTAAACACCCACTCTCGGCTACAGTTAGTAAGTTTTTGTACATACTTAAGCTATATTAAAAATAATTGACAACAATGCTATTCCCGTACTCCATACTCCATAGGTTTAACGAGATACTCCAGTATCTTGTTAAACATACTAAAGTATGATACTATAAAGATTCAAACCATTTGTCTCCGATTCGTCTTTCTTGATAAATATCTTAAGAGTAATATAGCTTAATTCACCTTTATTGTTCGGTCTAAAATATTAAAATATTTTAAATAATAAAGAGATAATTGTTATATTTATAATTCTTTCCTATTTCTTGCTTTGTGTGAAATATTCTAACTTTTCAATAGGTAATTCTGCTACCGTATTATTTCCCACATCAGAGAGGAAATTCGCGATAATTCTTATAAAATAATGCTCTCCTTAGAGAAATTGTAATGGTAGAAGGTGATCAACGGAATGGTAACTGCTTGAGCGGCAAAGCTAGCCAATGGAATCTTTTCATGGAAATTTTTGTCAAAATTCCAACTTAAGAACAACGCATTACAATTGCGTCGGGGAAACAGCTTTAGTTTGAGACTCATAGGTTGGCAGCCACAACTCTATGCTAACTAGAGGAAATTCCATTGGGAAGCTAAAGAAAGAACAGGCATCAGTGTACGATGAAGCATGTGGAATATTCTCAATTTTAATAACTTTTGATATTTTGCCGAAGCCCTTCAGAAAATATCTGTAATTCAAATTGAAAATAACCTACATTCTTTACGTTTACACTCTATTCCATACACGTGTGCTTTCAGCTTATTTTAGCAACGTGTTTCAATAGTATTTTTAATATTATAATATTTACAATATTATTAAAGGTTTGAGATTGACCTCTTTATTATATAAAAATGCTTCTTTCTCATTTCCAAAATTTCATTTTAATGTCAGTCAGAGAGTTTAATGTCAACAAAAAGTTCTCGTATTTAGGGAATTAAACTCATTGCTACTTTGGAGTCTCTGTCTCTGCACCTATGTTACATAGAACTTGCAATATCACTTCCTGCATTTCCCAAAGGTCTTACTGTCTTTGTACTGAAGTCCTTTTCCATCTTATTATTCCAATAGAGTATAGTCTCAAATAGACTTAATCCCAGGGTTACTTAATTTAGTTCAACCGATTTTTAAACACGAACTCTTATATATGAAAACATTTCATAAGCAGGGCGCCTTCAACGAGGGAGCCTAACGAAAAAATTCGGCAGTCTATTTCTTAAATAAAGCAAAGTGACTATTTTCTCGGAAAATGTTCCCAATGGACTCTTATTTTGTAAATTATTTATTTTATTTTAAAACCAAAGAGAGACGTTTGAATAACAGTCATTTCTATTATTCGAAGCATAACTCTGATACAACTAGCTTTAATATTTTCCTCGTACTCACCAAAATCTTAGAATTTTTTAGGTGATATTAACCGTAATTGCTTTAAAATAGCGATTGGAATAAAACTCGAAAATTGCTGTCTTTGGCTTTAAGTATATGCCAACTTTACATGGCAATGAACTTCTAAATTTGTTGGAAGAAATAAGTATGTAATCAGAATAAGGAGGAACATACATTTAAAGTCAAAATGCTTGTGCAAGTGCGATGGTGCCGTAAAAGCCTTAGAAAAAGCAACACAAGCCATAGACAAATTTTTTCTGGTACTCTATGTTGAGACGAGATTTAATCTAACAGCGAAAATAAATCACCGGATAAAATAATATCCTGCAAGTTATGGTTAAACCTTAAACCGAAGGTTTGTCCATGATTAGCCATCAGCGTAAAAATATGGCATTGGCATCCCTTCCAAGAGAAAGTTTGAATATTGTTTGGTTCATTTATTTGCCCAAACGCTTAATCTAAACGATTCAAATTTGAAATTGTGAGATATTAGTGTATGAAAAATTGGATCGAATAGGATGAAATTGAGGTAAAATGATCAAAATTCATTGAAATCAAATTTTCAGTTATGAAGTGATAATTGGCAATATTTAGGCATAAGCTGCGCTGAAGTTCGTTGAGTTATTAAGTTTTCATGAAGCTATCATAGAAATTATGCTCGAATCTGTCACTCCAAAACGCGGTCAATTTTATATTTAATGTAGATAAGGGGTGAATTATGAGAAATCTTGCTCCTGTAGAGTTAAATGCTTAACAAAATCATTAGATAATTAAATACTTATCCCTTAAAATAAGCAATATTTCTCTTTTAATTCACATCTGCTATCGTTATATTTGAATTCAAATCGGTTCATATCACTTAGACTGGAATAAATTCACGAAATTATTCGAGTAAATAACTTTTTTATCTATGACTGCCAGTGTAGGCATTGAAAAACTTTTCAATCAAGGTGAGCTCTACCTGCAAATCTTTTCCTTCCAAAAGCTTTCGCTTATGCTGTTGTTTGCCCAACGTTCTCTGCCTTGTGTTTGGGTAACGATTTTTTTGGCGCGAATCAAGCCGAGTCTCTTGAATTCGTCGGTCAGCGGAGAGCGCTTCCTCCAATCCACCCCATCTGCCAAATCACTTCAGGATGCATTCTAAAGCATACATTTCCGATTTTGGTTCCTGAGAAAGACTTTCAATGAACCTTTCACATTTGGAGAAACTGTTATGATTTTTTCAGAGTTTTCGGTGAATCTTTCATGTCTCGCACGTGTTTACTGAATCACGTACTCCCGTCCGCATGGCGGGTATAAAAGGCGTTTGTTTGATTCAAAGCTAAACTCATTGTGCTTCTACAAAGTATGATAGTGATTAGCTGAGCTTCGGTCTTCGAAGAACAATGTACTCAATGTGACGAGAGGATATTTTGGTGCGTAGTATATGACTCACTTTTACCTCGTGGATGATGATTGCAAACGATTTCTAATTTTCCTTCGCTACCTGCAAAGGAGAAATAACCTAACTAGAGTTAACAAAATGAATCGTCAAACACTAAATGTACCTTTTTGGAGCCTTCATCAAATCTGCATTTAAAATTTAATCAAATATTAAAAGTTCTTCAACCAGTCAAATGAAAATTAACGATACTCTCCTCATGTAATCGCAAACGTAATTAGACATCAAAATGAATAACTACTTCACCAACAACGAACGTATCAACTTACAATGATGATGCTTGGCATACTGACTCACATAGAATGTACATTGCTTCATCTAGCGGCATTTGATAGTATCTGGGTTCGTTTACGCGAGTAAATCTGATTTATCTTTTGATAGCATCTCGCATAATATGGTAGCTGAATAAAAATTTCAGAACTCTTCGATAATAACTAAATGTAATTTCCAGTTTTTCTTCCATTTCTAATATCGGAGTGAAATTCCTATATCAATGTGAAAATGCCATGAAGTTATCTCTGAAGGGTAAGGGTTACGATTTTCAATCTAAATCTATATCTTTCAGCCCAACTTAAAGTAAGTTCTTTTTGTAAACTGAAGTTAAATCGCTATTTGAAGAAATCACTTGTTTTGCACGTTCCTTTCTCATATATCACTTCATTAGTCCCGATTGTATCGATTTGGACAATCGGAGCCAGAACAATTGATTATCGATTATTCTGGCTCCAATTTGTTTCAAACTTCTCTCGATTTTCGTGCAGAAAATTCGCGCCTCTTTCGTCATCCCTGCGACAATAATTTTCCGAGGATTACCTTAGATATCGGAGCTTCGGGCTTTTCGATGGAAAATCACAACTACTATATCTGTCCCCAGATTAAATTTGGAAGCAGGAAGAGAGCGAGACGATTTGAAGCCATTAAGTTTGGAAGGGAATCGGGGGGACGTTGATCAATCGGACGTTTTGGGACGGTGACTTGCACTTTCGCGCACCGGAGGAACTATCGTTTTCTTCCCGGAGAAACAACGGTCTGGAGTAGGAAAAAAATAAGCAGCGATGGGCGTGGGAGTTGATAGCGATAAGGAGCTGTTACGTCGCTAGCAGGTCATCCTTTGTCTTCTCGGACACCGCTCTCCGAAACTTCCTATCCGGAACCACCATTCCTCTCGCATTCCTCTCTCCCCTCCCCTCTGCGCCCCCCCCCTCCTGTCCAGTTTCACAACCCCGGTTCAAAAATAATCGCCAACAGACCCAAGAATAGCCTTTCCCTACCCCCTCTATCGTCCCTCACTCCCATCTCTCCTTTCTCACCACGCCTCTCCCTCTATTTCACTCTCCCGCATCACTTGCACCCCAAACGCGATTACTTTTCTTCTACGCACGCCTATCTCTCCGTGTCTACAACCTTTCAATGTATTGAGACCCACCATCTCGTAGAAGAGTTTCAGTAGCAAAGTGTCATATCTTCTTCATAAGGGCGAATGCGTTTTGTCGGTGCTATTGCCATGAAATGTAGTTACTCAATAATCTTGTCCCTTAGTGCTTGGAAATTTGTAATGGGAGGATTAATCAGAAAATATCAGGACCTTTAAGGAGAGAATCTCATTGCAGATTTATTGTAATTATTCCTTCCATATTGCGATTTTTAGCGCTGTGTTATTTTCAAAATACCGGGAGCATCGAATCCATCAAAGTTACTCATTGCCATCCTAGTAATACATCAATGATGACCTTAAGCCTTTAATTGTAACATTAAGAACTTTTGTCACATTTTATGTTCGAGCGAGGCATTTCCAATGACTGCCGGCTTTGGTGGTATTAGGGTTAGCATGCAAGCCAAGCAACGCTGAGGTCTCAGGTTCAAATCCTGATTAGGGCATGGTTGTTAGAGTGCTAAAATAAATGGGCTAGTTGTAAGAACTGTCTAGAATTAATTAAATTCGCCCAATAAAGACGTAATTGTTAAATTATGCTTTGATTCTCAATCGCTACCAAAGAACGTCACTGACACGTACGCCGCAAAAATAATTCACCGAACAGATGTAAATTTAGCAGAAATTAATTTGTTTACAATCTAAGAAAAGTTTCGGTCAGGCTCAAGTTTTTGTAGAGCAGTAAAGGTGAGGAGAAACCCTCGCAACTGCCATCTGTTACGGCTCTTTGAAAACTCACGATTCCCCGCGTGTATCTTCGGCTATTCGCTGAGGTCCCAGTTGTTCCGTCAGATGGCAGAGCGTATTGAGAGGAGGATTTCCTGTCTGAAACACCCAGTAAAAGTGGCTCCAACGGAGGATCTTTGCACTATTAGAGATCCCATCATCTATCCATTCGCGCTTTTTCTAATTCTGCTTTCGAACGCACTCCACTTCATTTTATGTGTAATTAGGTATCAAGTAACTTGAATTGATGGAGGAATGTTGTATAATTAGAATCATTTAGGAAACTTGATCCACCTTGCAGTGGGTATAATACAATATTGTCGCAAAGGGTTTCTTAAGAGTTTTTAAATTTGTTTTCTCTCTAATCTTTTACATAGGGATTTAATTGTTAATGTTTTTTCAAATATTTTGATCAGTGATACAAATATGATGATTTAATAATGAAGAAAAGATAACTCCGGAGGACTCAATGAGTTGAAGGGAAGAAGCACTTTGATAATTTTCAATTTATTCAAATTTAATTTGAAAAATTCCTCGTTCTGATTATCAAGCGTGACAGAATTGCCAAATTTAATCAAGGGTTCATGAAAACGAATTTATGTTTTTTCAGTGGATGATAAATAGAATTAAACATTACGGTAAATGAACACTTTTTTACTTTTATTCGAAAGAATAATTTCAACAAAGTGGTATAACGGCATATACACTTTATTATTGAATCAGAAAGGATTCAATTCAGAATCGGAACTTTTTCAATGTCAAGTGTTACTCCTATTCCTTACTTTCCTACTTTTTCATTCAAGAGCCTATAAATTTACGGGAATGTTTTTAAAAGATTTATTTACCATTAGAGCCTTATAATACTTTTACGTAATGAAACAGTTTCCCGTGGGGTGACCTAAATTTTGCGGAACGCTAAACCTTGAAACCGTGATATTGAAGCTATAGATATAGAGACTGGCGAAACTTATTTTGGACCATCGCTCAGCAAAAGCTGCGCAAATTCAGATAATCTGCTCTTCCCATATCCTAGTCGTAAAGTATATTTTATGCTCGATTAATACATGAATAAATCCATAATTTGGCTTTCACCATGGTACATTAATAATACAAGGAATTTAAAATAAGTGCATTCATAAAGTCATGCTTTTCACGAGTGCTTACGTTTTACTGAAATTCAAATAATACTATAGTCTCGTTATCTAGGTTCCGAGTAATAATACTTTATGAGTTTTAGATTACTATAGATTATTACAGAGGGAAGTTTTTATACTTGTATTCAACTAAACTTTTCTTTCCAAGTTAATTTTGTACATTATTTTCAATGACAAGTAACACCGTGAATCTTATATCGTTCATCCATATTCATATTGTTCATAACATTATGAATGTTATATTAATATTATAATTGTTCAAAATATTTCCAAGTATTGATGAGGTGTAAGTAGAAGAATTTTACAGCGAATATAGGCTGTGAAGATTATTACATCTAAGAAACATATCCCGTAAACATTAATCGGAAATATATGGTGATGATGCTGTAATTCCTTTCAACTTAATTTAGTTGTCAGTGAGAAATAAACGTTTCTTTAAAATATCCTTAATTAAGATATTTTTGATGTATAAAAATAAGAAATTCAACCAAGAAGTACTAAAAAATAAGATTAGAAAAGGAACTGTCTGTTTCTAAGAGCAACTGGATGTCGAAATATCAATTATTACTTAAAAGATTCTTTCTAGTAACTGTATTGCTTATTTTGTTGTTTATCAACGTGCTCATGCATTTTACTCCAAGACGCCTAATAAAGCATGATTTCACTTTCATCGGTGCAAACATTTTCCTCTCTTATCTTACAAGATTTCGGTTCGGTAGATCAATTTTTAGGAAAATCAAATTTAAATCAAATGGTTGTCACAAACAAATATTTATGACGGTAAAGAATTTACGACTAACTAATATTTTGATATAAAATCTACTATTTGGTACTAAGATGGAACGTTTAAGCTCACAATGAGACGTTTCTCTCTATAAATGATAAGGAATGCTATTGCTAACCGTGATTATTAGTCGAGAGAATAAAATACTTTTGAAATTTCTTCTCTTGAATGCGAGAGTGATTTAAGGTGCGTAACCGCTTTCATCTTCTGAGACCTCTCTGTAAGTTCGTTCCCTGTGACGTACGTATGTACATACATCAAACACATTTATTTTCGTCATGCACGTTCATCATAGCAAAATCATGACAATAGTAAATTAAATTATCAAAGTATATGTGAAATACCAATTAAAGTTAAGAGTCTGGGCTAATCTGGACAGACGTTTGGAAAATACTGGCTTCAACAAACAATCAAAAGACGATGTAAAATTTGGAGTGAATTGGGATCAAGGCTGGTTTAAAGGAATGAAAATACATAAGACAAAATGAATAAAAGTTTCAGAAAAGAATTTCAGGGTCTCCTTTGGTAGTTAGAGGAAGAGTGAGGCGCCTAGCTTGACCAGAAGGACGCTTTTATATGCAGTGGTGACGATTGAGCCCCCTTTTTGTAACGTGTTTCCGACATTCGCGCCTTCCACATACGAAATTTCTACCAAGGAATGAGTTTAAAGAAGTGATTCAAAAAGGTGGCTCTTATTCTTTAAACTTTAGGTTCGCCTTAGGCAATAAATGAGACGAAAAATAAACCAGCAAGTCAATTTCATTAAAGGCCTTTCTAAGGACTGTAAACTGTTTCTTGGAGTAGAAATGTGTCCCTAAACATTGCTGTAAGAGTTTCGATAGGTGAAAGAGAGTGAAAAGTCAAGATATTATTTTAATATTGTTTTTATTCGAGACTTAATTAGCATTCCCGTTGAATCTTTCTGTCGTATGTTTATGATTGAAGGTTAATTGTAGTCGACGTATATCTAATCAGAAATTATGTCATAATAATACTAACCAATCTGATTATATATGAAATCTTTATCGATTAAAAAATAGTTTACAGCGGTTTCGATCGATGGTTCGAAGAAATTTTTTCTCTTCCTTTTTGCTGTCTAATGTCGGCCATGACGCACTTCCCGCATCTGTTTTTCTTTTCATTGAAAGTCAAAGGCAGACAAAGCCAAAGCGACTGGTGCACTCGAATTCATTTATGCAAAGGCAAATTGTTTACTCCAGAGAGGAAGCGCTCCATGGTTACGGTTAATTCAGTTCCGTTCATGCTCGAAGAGAGCGAGCAAAACCCACGCTGAATTCCGTTGGGAGCCGGAATGAGGGCAAGGTCCTTGGCAGAAAAAAAACGCAGTGGGTGAAGGAACTGAGAAATGAGGACGTCTCTATTTACGATAAACATTCTCCTCTCGCTTTTCTCACCTTCATAATCTTATGTAAAAGTTGTTTTCAACGAGCGTACGCTTAGAAATCCTTTCATTTTAGCTGAAATGCTAAATCTCCGACAATTGTTCACGCGAATTTAGCGTGAGATTAGGCATTTCCACGGACTTCGATGGAGGAATACAGGGCTGGATGGGAAAATATGAAAATAATAGAAACGTAACATTCAATCAGAGCATAAAACCTGGTCGCGGTTATATAACAGTTTATTTATCTGAATTTTTGAAAATAGAATAGTATTTGTAGTGGTTTTAGTATTATTGGAAGGAGAATTTTTAGTAGGATATAGAACCGCGTTGTTAATAATTCAGAAAAACTGATTTTATTACAATAAGCTATTGCTTCAGTAGTATTGAATATTATTTGCTATTATTTTCTCTTTTTGATTAATTTTTTGAGATTCATCTAATTCACAAGTATTGGACATAAAGCACCATCACAAGAAAATAAGACAAAAAGAGCGTAATATTTAATTTCCAGAACAAAAGTGATATCGATAGTTTGTTGCTTACATTCATCCGAAATATGCAGAGTCGTCCTATTAATAAAAAAGCAACTCTAGCGAAACTTTTATTTTTATTTTCCTGACGAAAGAAAAAGAGTTTTACCATGCAGAAACCCCGCAGTTAAAGCTTCTGTATTAAACATTTATAGTTTATTCGACGAAAGACTGAAACGAGAGAATTATGAATATCTTGTTGATAAGTTACCATTAAGATACCTTTAATTTTGCAATTTTTAACGGAATTCGTTACTGTGAAATCTCTTCAAAATAGAAAAATTCAGAAACAGCCAGCAATCGATATTCTACATTCCTCGTATGCAGCAAATTCTTTAGGCTTTCATCGATGTTCAATTAAATGCCCATCGCACGAAAAAACATCGCTTTAATCAGGTTTCCTGGAAAGTTTTTTAAAGTTTACGTAAATTTACAAGAAATTCTATGCTTATTCTTAGCTATTATCATAAATAAGACAATGTTTTGAAATACGAATTAAATGAAAAAATATTCTTTTCGATACCTTTATATAACCAATAAATTGCTAGTATCTCCAACTAAAAGCTGCATCAATAGGATTTCAAAGGAATGGGCGGGTTAGAGGCAAATGTTTGCGTTGCAGAATTTTGCGCTTAACAAATATGGAGGAAAAAGTAACTAGTAACTGCTACTGTTAATTGTCAGTTAAGGTTTGCCTTTTTACGATTTAACACATTTAATAATATAGTAGAAATAGGGTTTACCGATGTAGTATAAGAATTTTTAATTCATAAGTCATTTAAGCCAGGGTGAGCAGAGACAAAAAAAACTTTAATTTCCAAGCAGACAGGACTTAAAACAGACTTCTTATTATCATATAATTTCTCCAATTTTATTTGGATTTGAAAACCTATTTACTAAATATCCATCTCAGTATCTTCTGAACGTAAAAACCTACGTTTGTTTCAAATCGCCATTCGAAGCTTTCCGTTCTTAGCATTCCTCTTATAAAGCGAGTTCAAATTTCGATTCATTCTTGTGATAATGCCGGGCTCCACGGATTTTAATTGGACAAGATTAAATTAATCGTTGCATTCTTGAATCTCTTTCAAATTTCCAGCGATCTTCAGATGCCATTGCTGAGAACGAAGAGTGATTCTTTTACGACCACTTTCCAATGCCCCGTGGAAATAAAATCATGTAACGGAAGGCACATCTTGGCATTCTTTCTCTTAATTTGCCTCTCAAAACGGAATGCCCCAGCATGCTGCCCGTTGTAGATATAGATAAAAAGCTTTATGGCTACGATACTCGCAAAAGCTGCGATTAAATCAGTGTTCAAAGCCTCGTTAAAACACGGTTTTACTGTGAGAGGAAGGCGATTTGAGTCTAGAGCAGCCTCAAGCAAGAATAAAGCTTATGACCGTTTATCATACGCAAGTGGGGATTTCCTATTGAACCGGGAAGTGTGAGAGAATAGACGCACAAAAAGAGTGAAAAGAGGTTAAGAGAGAGATTCAAAGGGATGATCCTCTGCCAAGAATAAGGGTGAAATTCGTTGAGTGCTTCTTATTTGCATTTTCCGTATTTCAGTCACGTCTTCCGCTTCCTGTAGTTTTTGATCTCGCAATTGAATTATGAATTAAAAGAGGACCTTAATATCTGTTTCGCGATGAAAAAATGCATTTACTGGCCAAAGTAAAGTAAATGTCTTAGAATTAAATTGTATGTACCGGAACTCTGTGCAAATAGAAAATGTGTAATATAATATATATTTTGACCTTTTTATAACGATATATTTCTCAAATCTTACATTTAAAATTTTTCTTCTTGGATTGCAACATGTATATTTGTCACCTTTTCAACATGCCCTTAAAATTTTATAACAATATATGTACATATCTATGTTAGAAACGCTATCAAACAAAGTATCAACAGGGCTCCCGGATAGCCAAGTGGGCAACGCGTTCGACTTCGGCGAAAGTGATCCCGGGTTCGATTCCCGGTGGGAGCCTACGTGCGAAATGACCTAAGCTGTCGAAGCACTTTTAACAATACTACTACTACTACTACAAAGTATCAACAGTTACTTATTGAAAAAATTATAATTACTTTATTATATCACACCGGACTTGAACTTAAAAGAAATCATATTTTATTGCAGAGCCCGTCTATAGTTTCACGGCATCGCTATGGATGGAACTTCAGCAATTTATATGAAAATATGAAGAACAATGAAATTTACTTTTGCTACGAAGCCTAATTTAAAATTTTTATGTTGGAAAGAGAAAGTAAGAAAAGGAAAAATATTTGAATACGTTGTTACCAAGTTTTACTTAACAAATAGGTACTTAGAAAACTCAGTTGCTCATAATAATCCTACATTATAAAAATTTTGAACTCTAAAAACCATAAGTTAAAGAGGGTACTCATTTCACACGTTTGGAAACTATATTTTAAAAGTGCTTATCATGAAACACGTATATTTGTCATCGAACTTTCCAGTCTAATAGTTATTACATGCATGTTTGTATGATGACATTTACATAATGCGGTTTTGAGAGTTTGGAGCGACCATCAAATAAATTTAAAGAGAGTTACCCAACAATCAAAGTACGACCCATTTAAAGTATGATAATAGATTAAGAAAACCTATCACTAATCTAAAATCCATGGTCAGTTTCATATTAAAATGCGAAGGAAATTTTCAGTATCAAATATTTCAGTAGTAATGTTCCAAAAATTTTATCTTGTGAGATTTTAGATATAGAAATAGAATATACATTTTAAACAATCAAAGGAAGTCGTGCACAAAAAAAACGGTAATTAATAATTTGCTGCATATTTTTGGAGGAAATGCTTCCACAATTCGGATTCTCTTTGAAATATCACGAAAGGATGAATCGCAGTTTGGTAACTATACCACTGAATTCATCGCTGATATTTAGACCAATATCTTGTTCTTATGTTCCTGCTGCCCTTTGATGTTTTTATGTTCCTGCTGTTGATTAGTGGAGCATGTTAAATTTCTCTTTCGGAATAAGATAAAGAAGAATCCATATTTAATAGATTTCTACCCCGGTTTTGTTCACGGCTGTGATAGTATGAGGTATTAGTGATGCTGAGGAATGACATTCATTTTGATCACTCCTTATCGAATACAGTGGATTCTCGATTATCCGAGTTAACGTGGACCGGATAACGGAAACTCCACCACGGATAACGGAAAACTCGTACAATGCAGATGGGTAGTCTGGCGTACGTAAATTATGAAATAAACACGCTATTTTCATGACCTGCCGTAGTACGAGTATTTACAATCGGAAAATCACTTTGATGGAAAAACTTTTTTAAACAAAACATTTAAATTTTATATACGTCAGTTGCCCGGATGCAGTTATCGTTTCTTTTTTTGGTCGATTAACTTTAGATTATTATGCGTTTGCTAGTCTATACTGAACTGGCACGATGCAGTTACAGCAAAAGTAATGTAAGAAGTGTGCCGAGGCTTATGTATGCGAGTGAAAAAGTCAGAATATGCATTTCAGATAATATGGGACCTCGGTTAATCGGGACTCAGATAATCGAGTCTACTGCGCTGTGATTCATATGATCATGGTGCCTTACTTAGGTGGACTTTTACCACAGATTCTGGCTTGCTGAGGATACCAAGGGCACACTGTCTCTTCTCGCATGGAATATAATACGAAGATTCCCTCTCCAAAGTGTTGGTAGCTAATTTTGAAGGGGTTTAGGACCCACCCAGCCTTCGGGCAGATGACATGAGAAACTTTTCTAATGAAATTAAAATACGAAGAACGATCAGAAAGACGAAACTTCCGCCTGTCTCATAGGCTAGAACAAAGCAGGCAAGTATTGCGGGTAGCCCAATCGAAGGGACTGTGTATATTTCTTGAAGGCATTGCAAGTGCGCAAATCTTGACTTGTCTTGACGATTCCTTAAAACGTCTTGTTTATGCTTGCAATTAATCGATGTAAACTTGCCCAAATAATATCAAATATTACAACATTAATCACTGCATAAGGAAGACACTTTTTTCGACTTCATTTTTTGTTAGCGCCATTGCATAGAACGCTCTTAATTGTAATTTTCTCAAAGATTCCTCCAATGAAAAGATGTCAAAATTCAGTATAACATGATAGGATGGTTTAAAACTCAGATTCTTGTCTATTTTGATTTAAAGAGTGAATAGATTATAAAGTTCCTCTTGCTGCATTTAAACTTTACTAACGAGTAAACGTTTTCTGGTGTGACTGTGGAGCTTGAGAGTTAGGATATCTTTATTCTAATACGCAAGGGTTTAGAAGAACGAAAGGAATTTCTCCATGTAACATATGTTTATCATAATTAAAGTATCCATCATATCTAAATTAGAGGATCCACGAAGGAATAATTTCAAAAGAAAATGGCTACTATTACCCAAAACCTTAGCATCTTGTCATTGCAGAAAAGGAATATTTTACTGTAGCGCCAATTAACTGTGTAACTTCAGTAAATGATTTTTATATAAGGTGCATTTAAAATATGTATTGATGCACGTCGAAACCGAATCTGGTCGGTTTTTTCCATTACTAGTTTCATCAACGCACCTCAATTCAACAACTCACATGTATTTCTTTTCTTTCACTTAGACATCCAATTTTCATTCACTTAGACTTCATCAGTGTATAACGAATATCATACGTAATTGATATGTCGCCCATAAATTCATTTCCGATCCCATATTACTTGTCAAGGAAGTGGCTTATGAGTTTAAAAAATAATTTGAGGATATAAACGTATAATAACACTGATTTTTGGTGTAGAATCATTGTAGAGGATGTAAAGGTCAGCAGTATAAACAGAAAATGGATCTCAAATACCTTTTCTAAAAAGAAAAAAATGGTTGTTGGGTTGGAAGTATTTATAGCTTAATCGGTAACTGGTAAGGAAGTTGCGAACTAGGATTAAAACCTCTAGATAAAACTGGAGTTTGAGTTGAGATACGCCAGTGGCATACGCAAACGATCAATTTGTAATTGCCTGCTAAAAATATCATTGGGAGAAGTAGATCACGATGGAAAAGTTCCCAAGATAGGATAGCAACGAAAATATAGCAGTTTAAAGTCACGAAGGTATTGGAAAAAGAAGATGCCTTGTTTTAAAACGGGGTTGTTCTATAATCAATATAAAACGACCTTACTTGGTGGAACGCCATTAATAAATGAAATACAACGGACTTCGTATTTTCCACACAATATATTACACGACCGGTTTCGGCCATCTAGCCATGGGATTGTTCTAATCGCGGGCTACGATAAAGATGAAGCTAGGCTAAAAGTTTGAAACCGACGAGCCAATTCCCCTAAGGTTAAATAAATAAATTTTTGTCGTAAACTTGTTTACTTAGATTCATAGTTGTACCTTTTCAAACACTTTATTTAATCATTCATTAAAATTACAGTCGTTTCGACTCAATTTCTTTTTACCAGGGCCTTGAATTGCTTGTTAACCGGTCTGCGTGTATAATTTTAACTCTTGTATTTGCTTTCAAATTTGCGCTCGCTGGGAAAAATAAAAAAATATATAAAACATATGATGTATAGTAAATCAGAAATTCCAAATCCATTAACAAAAGGGATATTTACATACAATAATTTATCCGTTTAAAAGGTAAAGGGCATTAACTGCAAGGAAAGCAGACTAGTAAGAGTTGGAGACTGAATTATGGACTTTTACTCTTGCTAAAACGAATAAATTTGGTTCGTCTTGAGATTCAAGGGAGAAGTTACCAATGCAAAATGTTACATTCTCAGTATTTCCTAATGTGACGAAGATTGGGTCATAGGCCTTGGCAATATTTTTAGTTAAGGATTTTAGTGACTGCATAGGAAGTGCTACACTTCATCCATGGTTGCGTCCTTTTAAAATTCGACGGAACAAACAATACTTCATAGAATATCTACAAGAGTAATTACTTATATGTCTAAGGAATCTTTTCGAGAGGCACTTTATTTATTCAGCGTTTTGCAAACCTAAGATTTAAATACAATGGGAGGGATTCTGTTTCATCTGAAGAAAAACTGAACACTAAAAAATCTGGTATATAAATGAAAAGTATCATGATAATATTTTCTTAACATATTTAAGTGAAGAAAATTGTAACTCTCCCAAGTAACTTACTTTTGGCTGTTTAAAAATGGGTAAATTTTTTAAATATGAATTTTCTTCTACTCACGCCGACTATCTCTGTCCATGAATCTACAGTTAAATGAACAATTCTTAATATAGAATGAGGCACTCTTCAATGAAGATTTCTACGGGGATCAGATAAGTGAACACTTCACGTCAGGAAAAATAACTTATAAATTACTGATGGTGAGGGGTAGTTAGTTTGGAGCCAAAGGTGCGGCTTAAATGTCTCTCCGGATTTAAGTTTTTGAAGCTCAGAAGTTTTCGAAAGAGCAAAGTTTCATATCCTGGAATTGAATTTAACCTTTTGGGTAATTTATCGCTTATAATGATAACCCTTTGAATATTTATGCCTTGACTTTGCTTTTCGTTAAAACGGAACTGGTAAGTTGGGTTTGATGCGGCCTGTCCAAAAGATCTTGTATCGCTTCCAAAGGGACTCAGAATAGACGGGAAATTTATTGCCGGCATTCGCAAAGGCGGTTCAATTTCTTCTTTGATGCATGTAGCGGTATTAGAGAATAGTAAAGATATAAAAATCCCTTTGAGTTTATGGCTAAACACTAAATGAGTCTTTTGTCCCTCACCCTGAAGTCTACTTATAGCAATGTAATCATTAAAATACTTCAAATTTTACGCTAAATATTCTGATTTGTTTTCTGTACTCAAGGCGAAAAATGATTGAGTAGTCCCTGGGTTACTTATATTTAATTCCTCCTCTTTTTAGCTACTTCTCTGTTTAATTTGAAAATGTGTTATAAAATGAAATTGTTATAAAATAAAATGAATAAAATTTGACATTGTGCTATTGAAGCAGAACTTAAGCGCGATACATTTCGGGAAAACTCAATTAAATAGTATTTTAATCATTAAGGACATTTTACAAGTAAAATGTCCGTAACATTTAAGAAGACAGAAAGGATAGATAATTGGACCCTGTTAGCGATTTTATATAGAAAGTATCGTACGTTGCTATTAATTGCTATCTGTAGAAGAATTTTTAATGATTTCTTTATAATCAACTGTAGTGGCCGTAATATAGTGGGATTTTTATATACATAAATAATCGATGTTGAATTTTCACAACACATTTTTTGTGTAATATACATTGTGACAGTTCAATATATTTTATTAAAGTTTGTTTATGCCAGAAATTTTATTAATCGATATAAAGGTTCATTTGATATCTAATACTGGAGGCATGAGATACTTAATCATATACTATTAAAAGAAATGTAGATGAGACAGGCAGTATCGTGGTTTCAAGTTTCACTCCTGTATTTGGCAGAAGCATTTGCTTATTTAAGTATAAATCGACACCAATAATATGTGTTACCAATAATGTTAATATTTTGCGAGATCTTACCGTAATCGTGATGAAATATTCTGAAGAGGACCGTATTTATAGGCAAACTTAGGACATAACCCTCTCGAAATCGGATATTTAAGATTTCAAGAACATTAATTCTATCTTACTTGCAGACTCTGTCGCCAAAAATTAACGAAAACATTTTTCCAAGAATTATAACTTGGAAAAAATCTATAAGATACCTTATCAATACAAATTTTTCTTATTATTATGAATTGTGGTTATACGTGCTTATTCAAGCCATAGCTTAAGGCTTTAGGTTGTCGATATAAATCTCAGGTTTAGAAAGATTTGGCTATGCCATTTATCACAGTGGAATCTAAATTAAAACGATGCATCGAAGGATTAAGTGCTATCATTAAGAATCGCTCTAAAGCTATCATATACTAGACTAACATTCACAACTTGAAATCACTCGTTCTTTTCCCCTTGGAATGTAGCATCATCAAAAATATAAAATATCGTTCTCTGAATGTCCTCATCTTTTGATTATTTAAATGGTGATTACGATTCACATCATTATCGAGATGGAACTAGATGTTGTGAGTGGGAGTCGCGAAAGGATGTGTGAGCATTAATCCACTGAAACATTACATAATTCAGATTTGATTTTAACGTTATTTTCAAGAAGATACTTTCTAACATCGTTCTTTCTTCATATTATTCTATAGTCTGTATACATAAAGAGTATAGTACATAAAAATACACTTATATATTATTGAGTACATTTTTTCATCTATGGACCATAATTATAATTCCATCCTCGCATATTGAAGGAATAACGGGCCGTTTAATGTATCAGGAGAGATGGTGTTTTCTTTTCAGAATTTCCAAGATTTATTAGAATCCTTCATAGTACCGCTAATTTGATAATGTTAAGATTTTTCAGTGAACGAATATAATTCAGGCATAAATATGTATTCATTGTTATATCATCGGAGATTTACTAACGTTATTTTTTGGTATACTTTTCAACGATTTAGTGTTTCGAAAGGGAAATTAAATGATCTGGGAAAGGTTTATATAAGTGCCCCGCGCCTCACTGTACTTGTTTTGTTTAGCTAATGCTCTTAGATCTAAAAACAGACTGCCATTCGTTCTTCTTTGGAAAGGGAGTATTTATAGTGATACGGGCACAACTCTCCTCGACAACCGTAGGAAACGTTTAAAGTCTATTTTTATTTCTTTTAGATTTCATTTTCGAAAGTTATTCCGCTTCGAGTTTTCGTTGGTTCCTTCCGGAAGACTTCGCGACCTCAACGGATTTTTGACCCTAAACTTTCTGCATCTGTTAATTCTCCTGTAGAAAAGTTATCGGAATCCTAGGGAAAATGTGGAGGATTTTTAGCGTAAACCTGAAAAAGTTTGTTAACAGCTACGCTACGGACGAACGTACAATATAGATTTTATCATAGCGTCGAAAACTCGGAAGATTTTGAGATAACTTGTAGCGGACACTAGCGAGGTGGATGTTTTTGGAATAATACGGAAGTAGTTTTAAATGTTGGCAGTGCTGAGTGCGACCAAATCTCGGTCTGGAAATGTTCCAAGTTCGCGGGAAGAGAGCTTTTTGTTTCTCAGGAGCTGCGACAGATAGACTAATATGAGGGTTTGGGACGGGCGGGTTACACCAACGTTATATTCAAGAATACGTTCATATTTGTTCATGGAAATAAAAGAAGATGGAGTAATGAGAGAGCAAAAGGTGGGTACGAGAAAGATCGTAGCTATTTGGAATGCGGTGAACAGGGACGTCGGCCAATCTATTGTTGTGTATAGAAGCAAACGATCAGGGACGAGGTGACGTAATGTGTTATCGACACTAATTTTCTCGCTGATGTGTTGAAGAGGCTACAAAGAGGACATAACGTCAAGAGCAATCGTAAAATGTGGGATGATAAGGTCAAAAAGAGTTTCTGCTGGGAGGGATCGTAAGGAAAATCCGGGAAACTCAAATAATTCCAATTTTTATATTAAAACCCGATTTAAAATTTCTGTTTTTTATAATTTTTGTATGTTCTTCTAGGAGTGATGTTTATTGGAGAATTTTTTCTATTTCGTCGATAAAACTGAGGTATTGCGGATTGAAAATAGTGTAGACCTGGACTTTGACGCGTTACCTATTGATGACATGCCATTATAATGGGACATGCTAACAATAATTCGAAAGAACATTTATTTTTCTTTAAAATGATATAAATTAAGAGTCCATATCGATCTCTCCGACGGTAAATTCGCGCAAATGCATGACTCGGTCATCTTCACACCTTTGTGAAGCAATGACCAGGTATCACAGAAAAACCAAACTTTTAGCAGAAACTTAGTATATATTCGTGAAGCAAAATCCGCGTTTCTGAGATCCGATTGTGATCTATTGACCTTTGATAAGCGTCTGAATTAAAAATCGATCTCCTTATACAAATTTGATCCTACGCAGATGAAAGTTTTACTACACACTATTTAAACAATTAAAAAAAAATAAGCGAGGGCGATTTTTCCTAAATGCATTGGGGGAGGAGATATGAGGCGGACTATAATGATGACGTCGCTCCGGCGAAACGTCATCACCGACTCCTCGTAGTAGGTGAGTTATAGAAAGGAAGAATGGATTGATAAAGGAAGAAATAGAAGGTAGAATGACAGGGAAAATATAGAAAAGAATTCTAAGAAAAATTTTATTTTATAATATTGAGGGAGATGTTAGATCCCTCCTATGTAAGGAAATGTAGTTAAGCATTTACGAAAATAGGGAAATATCTCTGTTACTTTGCGATTCCGCTATTATTAATGAAGCAGCCGACGTCATTTCTTAACCTTAGCGCAGCCTTGATCATCAATTGCCAACAATGGCCATCGTTTGTCAATGACTCGGTTTTGTTGTTATTGTATTGAAGATATAAGATAGACGGAAATTCGCAAACATAATTGGCCAATTGATTACGTTACTGTATTTGCTTTAGGAAAATGTTGTACTAGTCGAGAATTAAGAAAGCACTGTAATTCCGACAATAATTGAGATAAACGGAATTTGGCCTTCCTTTTATAGTTATCTCTTGACCTTAGGACTAAACGCTCAACAGTTGACATTCGATTTATATTTAACCATACACCGTAAAATAAAAAGGAAATCCTAGATCAGTTTAATTAATTTTTCAACATATTTAGACTTAGTGGACTGACCCGCGACACACAACCCCGAAGTTTTCAACTGTTACGAATATGAGTGGAACGAACTGAATATTTTAAACGTTCAATATCCTGATTGGCTTTCTGTCAGAAAAATAACCGATATTTAGGGAGAGAGTCTACGATGATTACAGTGTTCGAAGACGGATACGTGCACATACTTATCGTGAAATGTTAATATTTATCGTTATTATTGCCTTCTAGAAAAGTCTTTTTGTCTTCGATTCGAAATGTAAACCAAGGTAGAGCTAATATGCTTCATTGTGCTGTTGCGCTAGCGTTAATATTGTAAGATTTCACTCTTTATTAATGCGGAAAATTCTTTACATGCTTTTAAAGGGTTTGTCATAGCCAATACCGGCGAGAAAAGCGTAGTTACGATGAACAAAAATTCTTTGATTCCTTTTATTATATCGTAACTTATATGAATCATTTTGAGTACGTTTAGTCCACCTCGGAATGAATAAAATATTTTTCTACCGTTGAAATCTAGATATTAAAACATAAAGTTACTTTATTAATTGGCCTCCAGTAAATATCATAAAAAACCTAGTTACTTAATCGAGAGCATATTTTTTTATGTCGTACTGGTTTTAATACTTTATTTTCTAAATTTTCTAGTGCTCTACAAAACATCCATTTATAAGAACTCAGTTAATTCAGGCTTTACTTGGTGGAATTCTATTGTATGGGAAATATTTTTATTTTCCTCTAAAATTAAAGTTAACCGATGCATTTCAATCAGTTAATTTATTTTAAAAATACAAAAAGACCGCTTTCCGTACGTTTACCTGAGGATGGCCGAAAGTACTGAAATCGGTCGTCGTATGTTTTTAAAAAGTTTTAACTTGTAGAAGTGTGTTTCTTTATTTTAACTCGTGGAGGTGTATCGGTTTACTTGTTTTTATTGGAGGATAATAAAAATATTTTCCATAAAATCCAGTTATTACACGAATACAGAGGCGTGAACAGTAATAATAGACGAACACACAACCGTCAGAAAAATCCGATTAGCGGGGACCCATCGTATCTTGAATACGTTGCAATATCAAATTGTTTAAAAATATGCTATTCAATGCCATGTCTCATTTGGATTCTAATATAGATTTCCGATTAAATATGAAAGAGAGTTAAAAATCATTAAGCTCTTAGGATGAACGTCGAATTAGGATAAATGGAAATGAAACTTGAATTGACAAATTAAGTAATCCTAAACTGATGTATTTCAGTGGAATATTTATATTGCTAATTCGACAGGGTAGTTATTGCTGGCCGAAAGAAACGTATTGATTTGAAGAAATCCCGTGGAGGATTGGCGAACCAAGAGAGAACACCGATGACTGAAAAAGATATTCTCCAATTGAAAATGCGAGAATGAAGAAATGGGTGGTATAGTAGACAACCTAGAAATAGGTGTGAATAGAACGTTTTCCTTCTCCCATTCACATCAATGGCTAAAAGTGTGCGTCATGTATTGATGACATTGCTGTCAACCCGTCACTACTGTCATTTGAGTTCATCTATTCAAGTTGATTTATAACACATTTCCTTTCGTTTGTCTGCCTCTTTCGAAAGAAATACATAAGTTAAATGGAGTATGTGTGCTTAAACTAATTTTGATAAGGATCCGACGAGCCTACATAGCTTGAACGTACGATACAACTTGATCATAGCTGAATAAATTCAACTGGGAGTTCAACTGTCCTACTGTACCACAGTCATTTACTTTTACATGGAAATTTAGTCATGAAACTCCGTTAACAGAAAAGAGTATGACACAAAAGGAGACATTTATAAGGTGGAAAGATTCTATTTATGTCGTCCTCTCATAATGTTGGCCTTCAATTTTAGCTTTTGTCGCGTAATCAAGCGGTGCACGTCGAAAGTTAATTGGTTTAGTAAAGGATCATTTAGTGTCTAGCTTAGTCTATAACCGCAGAGAAAGAAAGAAATATTGCTGCCTATTTTAGACGATGTATAGCAAAAGATTGATAGACTTTGGGAGTAATCTAATTAAATAAGCTGTGTGAATGGTAACAGTCAGTAGTGCATCCAGGATATATAAAAACCTTGAAACCACCCCTCCTCCCTTCGCTGCACCAGTGGTGACAGCGAATAGTTTTGTGCGAATTTAAGAAATAGACATAATAAGATTTAATGTGTAAATCTGACAAAGAAAGTGAGATAGTGGTGACTGTAAAGCGTATTCTTAAAAACAACAGCTAAGTTGTTAAACGTTTATCTCTGAAAAATTTCTTAGAATTTATGAATTTGGCTTCGATTTTCCATTTGGTTGCTGATCGTCAGAAAATAGAGTGAAAAAATTCAAAATGAAGAATGTATATTCTAAAGTGCATCAGTCAACTAAATTTCATCGATAATTTGTCCTCTTAATCTTACACAAAGGTGCGAATGTGCTACAATGAGTATTTTTCAGTGAAAGTGAAGGAATGTGTATGGTTTTGCGTATCAGATCCACCTTTAATACTAGAAATTTAATTAATTTTTTGTACAATAGGATGTGTTCAGCTACGCACGATAAGCGATTTTTCCACTATCATGTTTTCGCTTTTTATCTCTAGGTGGTGGTCAGTTCTCATTTATTAGGAGCCAGGAACCCAAGGAGACAAGGAAGTGCACTGTAAAGCGCCAGATGAATTCTCGGAGGACTCCTTTCAGGTAATTGCACGAATAAGTTTGATTCTCAATTTTTTTAATATTAAAACTACCTATATTTTCGAAATTCGACAGTTGAGGTAATTTTACACATATAGGCCCCCACCGGGAATCAAACTCGGAACAGCTTTTATCTATAGCGAACTTGCTGCCTACTAGGCAACAATGTTACTTTTTATTAGTTACATTTAATACTTGATATTTGGCACAAATTTGTTAGAAAAAGTTTTTTAAATAAACTCATTTTTCATTTTACTGAAATGCAAGTAATGGTAGCAAATAATCGTGTTATGAATTATATGACGTATTCAGTCATTACCTCGATACTTCCAGTTAGAAAATCACAACATTTCTTGCTTAAAATGCTTAATCTAATATTAGCTCTTTCGATTGAGACATCGAGTCTTAATTTCTTCGTTCAACGAACAAAACTGATAATTTTAGGAATAATTCTTTCGTGATATTAGCATTAGCTAATGGGCCTCTCTGTACTTTACCGTTATTTTACAAACATATGCCAATTCAAGCAACCTTGCGAATAGGAAATATACCTTGATGGCAGGCATAACGTTGTATAAACGAAAAAACTTGCTGATTTTTAACTGCAGTACAATCTCTGTAATCCGGCCTTGCGGGCTGGGGCGAGGGCTGGCGACCTCCCTTCGACTACCATAATTTCGTCAGTTTTAAATAAAAGATTTTTCAATACATAGTAGGCATTTGTTTCATTATTCTTGTATCTAGGAGTGCGTCTGTTCCTTTCGTACAAAATTGTATGAAATTTAGGTTACGTACCTACTGTATCGGAAAAAGAAAACAAGTTATCTAAGAAAATAAGATCAGGCGGGCCCGCGGCGAACGGAATTTTGCGTTTAATTGCCAAATTAATATTTTAAATGGTTTTTTTGGTGCATTATATTCGTGCATTTCCAATAATCCGTCGTATTCGATAATACGGCTATGCCACGGTTGCATATGTGTCGGATTACCGGGACCGCACTGTCTATTACTTTTATTTTTCTATTGCAAACAGGAATATGGCAGATGCCTTTGTGGTATACATGTATGATTTAAAGACGAGTCGCCAAAGCATATAAACCTTAAGCTCTGAGTTCCTGAGAGGCACTTCCATTGAAAGATCCTATTACATGCTATATTTTCTGAAAATATTTTCGAAGATTTTAAGGAAATCTTTTGAAAAAGCATTTATATATATCAACTCAGTTTTTGGCGATTGTGAAAAATCAGCGGTTTAATGTCTTCTGGGAGCTATTTGCGGAAGTCTGATATAGGTAAATTAATCACACTAAAACAAATTCCATAAAAGCGGATTTCGATTAAAATCAACGTCCTGGAAATTAAGTTAATTAAGTTCGACCAAATTATTATTTTCTCGATAAAGGTTATTCGTTCATTCTACTGATTTCAAATCTTTTTTTCTTGCTTCCTCTAAAATTTCTTTTTAGCTTATCACTATACAAAAAAAGCGTTATTTAAAGTGTTACGAAAATAATCATGTATGATATGAATGATCGATTATCGATACATCGATTAAATGTAGATTTTGCCTATAAATATTTCCTTGAGTATCGTACATCATTTGAGATGGAGTAGAACTTCATTACTCATTGCATTAGTATTGTTGTTGTTGTTTATTGTTTAAGGTAAATCGTCAGTATAGGCGATATTGTAGCATTTAGTGTATTGCATTAGTATTTGAGTTTCCGTAAATTCCTACCTTTATATAAGGTGCTCGCGAACAAATTTAATTTTACCTACGATATAACGAATTAGGAATATTTCATATTTCAAATAAACTTATTGTAATATCCAAAATATTGCAATTCATTTCATCTCATTTTGGGTGACATAGTCAATATTTTTAACTTCAAAGTGTCAACTTGAACGAGCAAAAATAATTTTGTTCGTCTACATATGAAAGGTACTAAAACTGAAGTAACAATGGTTTGTCAAAAACGTTTTCGCCAATTTTTTCTTTACCTTTCGCCTTTCAGAGCTAGCTCACTTAAGGCATACTCACTAAGTTAAGCACTATACAGACATATCTGGCTCTTAAGTATTTTTAAGTCGATTGAATATTTGTGAGACTGCCGCAATGGGGATAAAGAATCCGATGATTCTGTATGACGCAACGTTTTATTTATTAAGTAAATTTCCTTCTGGAAGATTATATTTTGAGGTCTCTTTTATCAAAATTTGATCATCTCATTATCACTTCTTCACGATTTCAAAACCAAAACACTATTTTTGCGAAATTCTTCACTAGGCCGAGCCATATGATGAATCCTGGGATTTGTGATGTATGTGATAGTAATTCAGTTGTACATATAGAGAAACTGCAGTTTATGATTGCTTTATGCTATTATTCGTTGAGTTTAATTTCATTATCACAAAAGTGAAAAGTTTGACTTTTCTGTCTAATTGTGGAATTATGTATTTCTTTTCGGGGAAGACTGGGTTGTGTATTTTTATAGGATTTAGCTAATTGCAAATTATTTGCATATTTTCCTAAAATATTATGCACTATGTTTGTTTTTTCTTCCTAATGCGCGTTTCTATGCACCTTGTAGGATATCTTTGAACGCGTCGTAATCAAGAAAGTCATAGTTAATATTATTGCTGATTTTTTTATTCAATCAATCTTTTTCTTGCTTGTTTATGTTTCGACAAAAGGCTTGCGAATTGATACATTCGAGAAAATTGGCCACAGGTATTAAATCCCGATCAGTTTGCTTATAACTGATTATCAGTTTCAAATCATCACTATTTCATGCTCATATTTTATATGAATTTGTGTCTGAGTTAGTTGCACAGGTGTGCTCTTTATTTCCTTGATGAATCAATCGTGTTACCACGGATATGAAATTTAAAGTATACATGTTTGTAATTGCGTGGACTGTGTATGAAACAAATTATTAACGTCTCCAATACGATTCTGACTCGATTTCTAATTGAGATACGTGATTCAATTCTATGAAAGATTCATATGTCTAAGGCTAAAACCTTATTTGCCTCTTCCAGTTAATTTCAAAGAAAAATGCATTTACAGTAGCTGTTACAGTGCTACTAAATGCATTTACATGCAAGTAGTACTACGCTAGGAATACTTAAGTAGCGGGAAGCTTAAAATTTCTACACGACCGTGAAGGCAGGCACGTTTCGACAGATGGAATAACCATTAACTAGAAGAGACTTGACCATTAACTTATGAGAGTAATGGGGAAAATTTTCGTGACTACCTCCTGATGTGGCAATTTATTCACAATCACTTCCTTATGTAAATTTCAGTTCACAAAGTTGACCTGAAAAAAGTTGTTAGTGAAAAATAGTATAAAAATGACTAAATGGAATATAATTGATCAATTAAAATTGATATGATTTGATTTAATTTAATCAAAGTGAACCAGTTTAAAAACCCCAATTTCTTAGGCGACAATTCTTTGACAAAAATTGGTGGCAATTAAACAGAGTTAACCTACAGAAAAAAGGTTGACTTCATATGTGCTATTTCTCATTGTTAACCGATATCCGCAATAAAGCAACGGAATTTCCGTACAGAGGAGATATACTCGTATGTATTTTGAAATTGAAAAACTGTTAACAGTGATACATTCTGTCAAATATTTAACAGCAATGGAAGTCAGTTATATGTCCTCGTAAAGTTATGAGAAATAGTCGCTGAATACAGGTTTTTACGAATCGATTATAATTATACTCACTGATGTATCAGAATGAGCGATAAGACGTTAACTGACGAGCCTGGCATGCAAAAAAATAAATAAAGTCTTAATTTTCGGCGAAATTGAGACTTTGGAGTCTCCTCTTCCATTTAACCCATGGCAAATCAGTACGAGCTTCGAAACTCCGCTTCCAGAATCTACCATAATTGAGGAAACCATATAAAATTCACTCAAAAAAAGAAACTTGTAGACTGTTTCCTTTGATCATCGTGGCTGGTCGTCTCTTCAGAATTTTTGTCAGAGGGGTTAACAGTCAAAAAAATATACGAACTGGACGTTTTGAGTCGTATGAGAGATTTATTTTGTGTGAAGGTCACATTATTAGTTGAAAAATTCATGGATCTTGCACCACAAAAATGCACCGTCCTACAATATCTTTCTACGCAAATGTTTGAAAAATGACTCAAGAAATGGCGTCGACTAAGTATGATACCCTCTAAAGGTTGTCTATTGAGATTCTATGTTATTTCCTTAACTCAAATTACCACTTCGTAGAGGACTTTCCGACCACATGTAAGAAGTGTTCGTACAACTTAATAAATTGTTGTCATAAGTCTTTTACGTAATTTTAGTTACAAAGGCGACAAAAGGGTATTGAACGATTAAATTGCTCAATGAAGCACCAAAATTTGGTATTTTATAAAGAAATCCCTGGTGTTTACTTGAAATAGTACTCTAATCGATATACTTGAAACTATTCCGTACTTTATGTTCCGTAAATAGTGTTTGTCATTTAATTATCAAATTTCGTTGGGAAATAAGTTATTATTTCGATAGCTCCATATCATTAAATTTGATGTACTCAAGTGTGACTTCGTGGATTGTACCGGAACGTATCTTAGAGAGAAAAATTTGCTTCCACAATGAGTCTTCGGACGCCTGAAGATGTCAACCGAAAATTAGAAATCTATGATGGAAGCTACAATGTTGAGGAATGCCACCTTCAATAGGTTAGGCTTTTGAGAGGGTAGGAACAATAAGTAGAACTTTAATTTTTGGATGAGAAATAAATGGAAGTCACACGAAGCATTGAATGTCTTTTAAATAACTCGCAAATACGTCGATTGAATGAGGACGGCTATGTAATGAATATAAGGAAATATAGAATTTTGTAATTTAATGTGAATAACCGTTTCACTGCTGCACCCTATAGAAAAAGTAAAATTAGAAATGTTTCTTATGCTTTGTGTTTAAAAAATATAAACAAACGCTATCTTTCCATATAAGGAAAAATAAATATACGTTTTCAATCTAAATCTCTAAAATCTCGATCCTTTAGGTTTATTTGAGCTATAAAAATTCCAACACCTGAAATATTTAATAAATCTTTAAACGATCTCTTTTTCTGGAGAAAGTATTCCGAATAAAATTAATTTGTGACGGCTGGACTTCGTTTACAAGTTAAACTCTAGCTGTATTTGTAGTGAATGACATCTTGTGCTTATATCATATTGTGCGAGGATTACCCAGAAATTTACCCATCAAGTGAAATTCCTTATTTGCTGAAAATAATCAGGAGTCAAATTTACAAAAAACCACAGATATTCGCAGAGCTTTTTCAACCATTAATTTCCAAAGCCTTATCGAATGAGGATGAAATTATGAGCGTAAATCTTGAAAAAAATTGTGATAAATAATGCCATCCACCAATGCTGCCGATAAATCATGAAAGGGTCCTATAGAAGAAAAAAGCTTTCCATGGAAGTTTGCTTATTGAATACTAGAACTAAGGAAACAGGAAACAAGGGAATCCGCACCACAGTGATCTAAATTTACATTCGTGATAGATGTGCGAATATTTTATCTCAGTGGAACTGTTCCATAAACTAGCGGGAGTGTATTTGGCAATGGTTCAGAGATTCGCTTTGGACCCACGGCAACTATGGAAGCAAACATTAAGTGCAATGGATAGTTGAATGGCAGCACCTAGGGAGTGAAGTGCATTTACTCCTAACGGTGGTTTATATCTGATTTCACAATTTCAAAAGTTTTCCCATTTCGCCTTTCGTGCTTTTACGGTTCCGCTCTAATCAATGGAAAAAACGGCAATTAAGAAAGAAAGGAAGGTGCACTTATACCCCCTATGTTGGCATCTCTTTGTTTTACGGAAATAGGTGAAAACGGTTCATTAAATAATTTTCTTGATTTTATATGTATATAAACAAAGTATTTTATTCGCAAATATAATTATTAGTTGGGGGTAAAATTAAAAGACAAAGGATTTGGTGTTTCTAGAGATTTTTTTGCAAGTAAACAATGTGATTATTTCTTTATTTTTTTCCTTAGTATTTTCATGCAAAAGCGATGGACTTTTGATTCCGCAAGCAATAAATTTATCAGCGTTAAATTAATCAAATTATTGATAATAATGAGGAAACTTGTTTTTTGTTTTTGAGACGAGCATCGATGGTAAGTTAAAGCATCACATATATGATGACTGTCATCGTAACTTTCAATAACAGCAGATTTTAGATAAAAAAATTTAGAGAGTTGAAATACAGTGCAATAAGTAATAGTGAATTGTGATATTGATAATAATTTCAGCTATATCAAATATAAATATCATCGGATATCCTCGGTTTATTAGAGGCAAATACGTAGTTAGGTCTTAAATCGAGGCGTAATATCCTTTAATTTTTCACTGGATTATGAAGCGGAAGGGAGATTTAAAAAGCTTTATTATTTTAATGAACCAATTGAGGCATATGTAGTGCTATATTCTAAGAAGCTAATTAGTAATTTGGCACTGACACTGAGTGGATGAGTGGTTAACGATAAATTTCGCTCCGTTCTCCAGCACGTGACTCAAACTTTATTATTGGACATTTATGTAAGCAGTATCCGATCAAATAATTTGGTTTCTTCATTGGGTAGAGCCAAGAGCTATAAATAACCGTCTCTCGGAGCATTGAGAGTTCGGAAACTGCAAATCTCCCGCACCACATAGTTATTCCTGTCAACTATTCCTTCATCGAAAGGGTAACTCTCGCACATAAACCAATGGGGCTCGGAAATAGATTTGACTCAGCAATTTTGCCATGAGCCAAAATTAATCGAATTATTTCCATCAGCGATGCTACCATACGTAGAATTCGTAACAAAATCAAGAATGAAAGTATTGTTTGTTAGGCTGACTCTTCTTCATTTAAGCGCTGAAGCAAGGTGAGGGAATTATTTTTGGATTTATAGACGTGGAAAATGTGAAATTTTCTGAAACAATGATGATGCCGTAAATATATAAAAACTCTCGGTATCCGAAGGCCAAGCTTTCGTTCCCGAATTTATTTGATCCTAAAATCGTTTATTTTTGGAAAGTAATCGACGATAAGTAGTGTGTTCTATTTTGGATGTTTGTGTCTAATAAAGGAAAATTTTTATTCGCGCATTGTCATGATGTCTCATTAAAACATTTAGAGAAGAGAGAATATAACTTTTTCGTTTCCACGAGTTTATATTAGGCGGTTATTTTCGATAGGTAGCGTGCTAGGTATGAAATTTCCAAGTTAATGAAATTATTAAGGGAAGTGAAAGTGGGGTTAAAAAGGAGGGAATGGAGAGGAACGCGTTGGGAGTGTAAAGAAATGTAGGATAGGAGGTTACCGAAATATTTTCTTCGGAAGGTATAATATTTTGCCAATTCTTTTACTCGTTCAAGAATATTAATTATTTCCAAGCTGTCTTTGTTAATCCGAAACCTTTTACTTCAACCCTCCCCCCCTCGTGTAAATTTAGTTTAGCACCGTTCACCGTAGAAGACCCGATTTTAAAGGACTAACAGTAACATTCATTAGCATATTAAATTATCTATGTACGAATTTCTCTATTATTATATTTGTTATCTCACTGTGAAAATCAGCTGGAGAAAAAAACTCATGACTGAACTCATGATTCTACTCTTTCCTTCCATAAATCTGAGGTGCTTCGAGTTTAGAACAGAGTGTAATATGAGCAGCTAAAATATTTAAAGCTTTCTCCCAATTTCTGTTAAATGCTTTCTACTGCTAGGACAATTATTTCCTGGTATATATGTGAAATATTTGATGAAGTTTAATCGTAGAAGACTTCCATATTTAGGAAACAACTATAATTTTGATGCCAATATGATAATTAGATCATTAAGAAAAACATAGATATATGCACGTTATTTAAAAAAGAATTAAAGGATGATTTTCTTTCTTCTTCTAATTATTACTTTTTCTAATATAATTTAGATTTTCAAAGAATTTGCATGAAATACTTTACTTTTTAATTGATGTATATATTTTGAAGGCTTATTATCCCTTAAATCAATCGAGTATACGCAAATAATCTATTAAATATTACGTCTATTCAAAACGAGTGATTACTAATTGGATCACTCGTTGATCACTCACTTCCCTACACTAAATTTTAAACCATGTAAGAAGTATGCGGTCATATTGCGTAACTATACATTACTGCTAACTAACATACGTTTAGAGTCATAAAAATAGCAAATAAAATCGTAGAAAACCTATAGTAATACACATGTCCGCACTAAATCACATTAAGGAGCGCATTTATTTGATTTAAATAAGAAAATCCTATTTTCATCGATTTCTGATGACACCAATTGACAACGAGCTAAATCGTTCGTACTTTCTTTCATCCGTGCGCATGTACAAATCGTATATATTTGAATTAACAGCTTGAAACTCAGAATGATATGAAACAGAATTAACCAGTAAATTAACTCACCACTGATTGCATGATCCAAAATTAATCGAATTGTTTTCATCCATCATTAAAATCATTTTACCATAATATGTACGATGGTGGCCGAGATATTATGGAAATCCATGAGAGAAGAAGGATGTATACTTTTCCCACAGAAGATTTGATAACCGGTTTCGGCGTCACATAACACTAAATCTGATTGGTATTTCGATGTATGTACTGATGTACGGCAATGTAACTCTGACTCTAGCTGTCGAATAAAAAAAATTCCGAGTAAAAAGTGCATATCTTTACTCTCTGTGTAATCTTTACAGTTAAAATATTTTCTTTTATCCGAGATTTGAGGGATCCATAGTGTCTCGTCGTCAGTTTCACCTGTGTTCCAAACTGTCCAACGAGAACGTTCTGCTTAGGAAAGAATCGAGTTTTCTGGCACTGAGAACGAAGGTTTGTGCGATTTCCAACCATCTGCTACTGCTATGTAATTTGGACGTTAAATTTAGATCTAGGGTTGTACTGAGGCACCAGAATAAAGCATTTAGTGGTTTAGAATAAAATCAAGGTGGCTTAATCTTAAGCTTTTCTTTGTCTTTTGTAGTTGGTTCTCTGAGTGACTTAAGGTGCGCCTATGATGTATACTTTAGTAATGCGTCTGATAAATAATCGAAGTCTTAAATAAGTAAACCCAACAAAAAACATGTCAAGGACACTGTGACCCTGCGATGTAAATAAACTAGGAAATGAAGTTCTACCAGTTGCATTGAGTACTATGTTTTTTTTTAATTCTGAAGAACCTGAATTTAATTTATTCTCTTCTATATCTACATAAATACCCTGCAGGGCACCTTTCGGTATGTGACAGGGGGTGTAAATACCAAGCGTTCAAGTTACGTCTTTAGCTGATTGTTGTCGCATGTCGTTCGCGTAAAGAATGAGTCCCTAAAACGACCTATCCTCACATCTATTTCTCTTATTATATATTATATTCACGCTCATTGGCGGATCGGCCGAAGTAGCAGGGGAACGCAAATTCAATTCAAGTCTTCAAATAGTATGTCATCGAAACCGTCTCTATTATCTAAATTAAATTAAGTTTGATTTTTGAGTTGCAAGTTAAATCAACCTCCTAAAACCTTTTTTTGCCTTTCATTCGAGAAATACTGAAAAATATAAAAGTACGGCTATTATGTAAGTGTATATGTAATGATAGAATGGTAATTTTCAAATATCTGGAAAATTTATAATAATAAGAGAAATATTTCATAAAACTGCAATTGAGCACTTATCAATATTGTTAAACTATTTGATATTTTAATTTTAATAACGAGGTTTATTCAATATTTTTCTAAAGTTGCAAGTTTACTATCGAAGTCAACAGCCACAAATTAATTAAATTTTCTTCATCAAGCGCGATAGATCGTTTATTACATCAACCTTCCATATTTCGTCAGGTATATGTTTTGTAAAATTTCCAATATAACGCTAACTTCTTTTACATCTTGATAACCGACTCCTTACTTTGTATTATTCAACAACTTTTGTTTTTGTCTAAGTCTATACCTATTGTATTAAAAATGTAGGTATAAAAGAATATGGTACTCACTAGTAAAAGAAATGTTGACCAAATTTTATTATGTATTATCTGTGGGCGACTTTACTCTCCACCATAGCGCTACAAAATATACTGGTCACAATCGTTTCGTGCCATTTCAAAACTGGATAGAAAAATAGAATTATCTGATTTTGAATTTGAATTTACTCTAATTATTTGAAACCTGGGATATAATTACGGATGAGATGTCGGTTTGGTGTGTAATCGTAAATGATATCTCACGATCGGTCTAAAATTAACATTCATAATATTTTTCACCTCAATTCTTAATAGTTAAAGTTTTTAGCTCCAATGAGTTGACAGGAGCTTCACAAAGTATGGCTTAACTATTTCGACTAAAGCAATAGTCCAACGTGATTTGCAGAAGAGAATATGGATAATGAGATATATTGAGTGTGGTCATCCGCAGCCGCCCTGGGTACCACCACCAGTGGCATGTTAGTAAATATTCTTGGCCGTATGAAACTTTGTACGCTCATTATTAGCTTCTCGTTCATTACATAGACAGAGATAAGGAGTTATCTGGAGTCTATCAGTATTCTTTCCCTAATCCACACCTCATTATCCACATCACCTTCCCTTCGCCCCCGTTTGGCTACTCGCATGGACCGTACTTCTCCCCGCATAAAACAACGGAGCTTCTTGCTGCGGCTTCTGCAACTCTTAAATCGGTGGCGTGGATTAGCCGTGTGAGCAGCCAAGCGAGGCAGCGTGCCAGGAGTCACTGGCGTAGCAGGTGGGATCACCTGGCCGCTCTCAACACATAAGCACGCTGCGATAACCGAGATATCTTCGATGGACCTCTTTGTTTGTTTCCATATTTAGAGGATAGTAGCTCTAGTGAATAGTCATCGCCATGGGCATTGATAGGGCAATCTTTTAGGAAGAAGAAGAAATGGCACATGGATCCATAGAATGTAGATGAAGACATTGCGAATAAATTATTACCGTTTTATACGTCATATTAAAAAAAAGCATAGAGGTACACATAAAAACCAAGCCCTACGAGCCTCTGAAATGCTTTTGTCCCTTCTTTCTCTATGATTATAGTTATTTCTCGAATTATACCTTAATTATAAGAGTGTCGAGTTTGAATTTTATCTAAAAAGTTATACTTTCAGCAGTTGTTTTCAGTTAGTGGAAGTCCATTGAAAGTTCAACTCTAGGTGGATAAAGAATGCATTTGAAATTTCACAGGAAAGAAATAATTCATGTACAGGCAAATAATCTAAATTATATTTCACATTTTGGAATTGTATATTTATTGGATATCTGTTGATCGTGAAATTGGCTTTATCGTGGTAACGGTTTTTAACAGTTTGTTTTGTTCCTCATTGTGTAGTAATGTGGTTACAACTGACAAGAGATCAAGGTACAGTCCTGAAATTATGCATTCGTATGGTACATGATGAACCATTACCATCTCTAATTTACATTTGTTCGAATGTTTTTTACTTTTTGTTACGTTTACTGTAATTAATTCGCAATACTTAGAAGGCAATTAAATTTCTGATATAAAAATCTGATAAAATTCGTATGTATAGGAGACATTTTAAGGTCGCGTAAATTTCCGCCGTGTAGTGCGTGGAAATTATATTTCATCATCACCAAAGTTGCTCATTTCGAATATTTTTTGAAATTCTGTCATCTTTTGTAAAGTAAGCTTTAGCGTAGCTATGATCGTAACGTAGATATTTGGGTGATTTAATGTTTTTGTTATTTAACGTTTTTCGAATTCCAAGTCCTCAGAAGACTTTGAGGTAAAAGTGAAGACCATTCGCATACTTTTAGATCAATTTTATATCTAAACATTATATTCTAAGTTTTCTGTCGCTCTTTAATATCCTTGAAATTGTTATTTCATCATATCTACCGGTCTAGTACCGGGGTACACGCTTAGAATGATCTATTTAAGAGCAATAATTTCACCACCATTTTGCGGAAAAAATGGATAATTGATCGATTAGTTGGATTTTCTAGATTAATTACTAATTAATTAAAGCCAAATTAGCCTATGAGATATGAAAATCAGCTACAAAGCAAATAATTTCTTTAAAATATGTATTTCGATACCTCTTATAATATAGGAGAAAACAATACCTAGAAGGAGAAAAGACATCAGCTAATTACTAACTGATTCATTCTATACCTATATCTATATTTGCAATAATCTAGTTGAACTCGCAGAGAGTATAGTAGAGGATTTATTGTTATTGTTGGGAATATTGATCATATATTATATTATATAGATATTTAAATGAATTAACAGAGATATCCTTGATATTAATATTGTAAATACGATAATTAAACTCAAATCTTATCGATTACTTTTTAAAGAAAATTGGATTGAATCGTTTTTCAGGGAGCATGCATTTTATTTCATGTGTTTTACAGTGATTTTATGATATATTTAAAGAGATTTTGAACGAAGTTTTGACTTTTCGAGTACACATTATGTAACTGGCTTTAGCTCTTAGCCGTATGAATTATCCGAGATAGGTCAGTGATCCTTAGTCCAGATTATTCATCCTCACGATCTTGATATTTTGTAATATTATTATAAGATATGATTGCGTTAAGATTGTAATCTAGAATATTCGCGTTCACCGTTTTTTTCTCATCATCAGTTACGTTTTTACTTTTTACTCATTTACTAACGCATCATTCGATCTAAAATACATTATTTTAATTGTAATGTGTTTAAATGTAATAGTCAAAAATCTTATTTATTTATTTTGATATTATCAGTAGATTCGTAACTCCATAGATTTTTAAAACGTTTAATCTACCCGGGAATAAAAAGTTAATGAATGGTTTCGCACATAGTTCCCAAAGGAAATATCGTAGATAAGGAAATCGATCTATACCGGCGATCATCTTCACTCGAGTTAATTTAAAATCTGTTGGAAATTTTCCAGATAATAATATTTACTACTTTCGCTAATTTTCTATGCTTTAATTCCCGTTAAAGCTTTAAACCCGCCCCGGTGAGCTATCAGATTACGTTCTAGTTTGTATACTTGATCCATCAATTTTTCCTTAGATCTTCTCCCCAATAAACTCGAACCGTAGTTTTTTCGGGGTATCAAATAGTTTCGATTAAGCCAAGGCCGCCGCAGCTCATTAAAATCCAGGATATGTAGCAGGCGCCTTAAAAATACCCGCAAATCACACGTTTTATATGCAGTCAGGCCACACGGAGTCTCTCTCCCTGGGCTATTCCGCCCAGCACCCCTTCTCGTCAACAGAGGATTGTTTTCGATGGGCATCCGTTTGTTTTTTTATTCGGGTTCCCGTGGGTTAGGGAAGCCTAGGCGATTATCCCTCTAGCACTACACCTCTAGGAGTCTCCTAGAGGATCTTGGAGGAAAGAGGAGGGGACAGAATGCATTAGCAGACAAACCGGAGGATCTTGGAAGCAGCAAAGCGACGGCATCTGTTTTTAGAGCACCGTCACCGGCCGCGGGGGAAAGGGGAGGATTTGGTGCGCACATGTCCGGGAAATCCGCGTCTTTTGGTCGAAGCCGCCAGGGATGTGGGCGGCTGAAGGAATAACAATACGCTGTTGATGCCTTTTTATTTTTCTGTCGGAGGGAAGTGGAAAAATCGGCGATAAAACTCCGACCCTAGAAGTCATAGGAGATACAGAATTGTAGACATGTGTATTTATATTTATCTAAGCGGGATATTTTTGAGGAAACTTGTTTCATCATCCGGAAAAATAATACTCTGGGGTTCCGCTACAGTGCGGCTTGGTGTAGCACGGAACTCAAGTGAGAAGCAGTATCATCTCAGGGGTGTTTTCTCTTTTATTCAATGGTGGGAGATTGCCAAACTATGGCTGTTAGCTGCAGGAAAAATTTCGCACATTATAATGTGACAAACCTTGGTAGTTATCTATATCGCGTGGTTAAAATAATTAAGGTAGTAAGTAGGAACGTTATTAAATGGTATGCGTACCTCCGGAAGTAATTAAGAAAGTGGAGAGTAATATATTGCACGAAAGTATAGGATGTGTGGGTATTGAATAATGGAGAAATAATATACGTTAAGATCTAAGTATGTTTTAAGGCGTCATTTTTTATTGAATGTGAGAATCACAGTTTTAATTAATTCCTTTGCTATAGTAGTATTTTCCACCGCATATCAGCGACACCGTGAAATATCGAATAGTATTGGATGCATTTAATTCTACTTTATGGGTCAAAATCCGTACATTAAGTATTCTGAATCAAACATTATTCGGAGACTGTTGATTTAACTCTATTGGCATACGATAGTTAAATGCTTTCCTCGGATTTTATGAGTCAAAGGATAGTGATAGGTTAATTAGGCCTAATTTACATAAAAAATGAGTTAAGTCTCATTGAGGTCTCTCGTGGTATTCTAGTAATGACGTTACAATGCATATTGGAGGCATCCTGAATAAACTTCAATAGTTGTTCTTAGAGAAGGTGTTATTAAGTTAATCTGGCAAAATCAATTTAAAGATTACTCAATCAGTCGGTAACCAGAATAAGATTTCGGCTCAAAGATGCCTTGACTGCCACAAAGCACGAATGGTACAAATTTGATAATCGATGCCATTAATTGATTGGGCAAAAATGCAGCTCAACCTCAAAGAGAAAATGCATTGACGATGCCAGAAAAGTGATTTTAATAGATCATTTCTTTATTCGCTCAAAATTATACATATTTATATGCTCCTTTCTTTTATTCGTACAGTTAATATTGAGTTTAGAAATAATGCTCTCGGAGGTAATTAGTACCTGCTCAAGTTTGATAAATTATCCACCAAATAAATCAGCAATTAGTTGATATTCATTTAAATAATTATCAGTATTTCAATTGTACTTCTTTTCTGAATGCTCTGACGTCAGTTTTATGAAATTTACGTGTTAAGAGTCAATTTATCTCAAAATATATGAAAGCGGCTTCACATGTTTTCCTAATCATAAGCCGCTTTCCTTACCGTTTCGATTTGTTCTTTCGCCTCCTTGTAGGCAAAGTTTAGGAGAATATTCTACGGTCCTTATTTCACTCCCTTCTCCGTTTAACGAACCGTTTTCGTAACAGATTCTGGAATGTTATTTCGCCGCTCGATAGTCATACTTTTGCCAGCTCATTTGCACATGTGGGTATCTTAATCGTAAGTTTATGTGCACTCGCGCGCATAAACTAAAGATCAAGATCCGCTTTATGTCCGCTTTCGCTTTTTCTTCAAATAAATGCACGAAAAGTAGGCGGTTCAGCTTTCGTTCGTGGATGCCGCCCAACGTTGTGGCTTGGCGCAACGAGAATGGAATTGGACAATGCAGAAATAATCTAATAATTAATTCATTCTAAAGATGGTACGGTATCTTCACTCGCTATAGATGAACTTATTTTGTTCGACGAAAGTTTCTGTAAATTTATTAACAAAACCGAGATTTAGGATTAATAAATAAATATCTTTTTGGCTCGTTGTCATAATTTTATCCTAAAACATTGAATTTAATAATTTTTACCAATTATTATCATTTTAAAATTACATAATAAATATATATATATATATATATTTTGGCCTCCTCA
>KZ308212.1:894582-915392 GCA_000376725.2 Ladona fulva | reverse complement strand
ATCTAACCCTAAAAAATTGAATTTAAAATTCTTTACCAATTATTATTAATTTTAAAATTATATTCAAAGTGAGATTTGTTTAACATATCAGAAAGTATAATTTTGTTAAGGATCTGCGGTTAAGAATGTTTATTTTTTTCTGTAATATGTCTTCCATTACAGAATGAACTTATGTTGGGTGATGAAAACGCGACGAGCCTAAGATATTGTTATTACTTTCTTAACAGTATCGGGAGCTGAATTAATCGAGCCACAATTAACCAGTTGGTTAATTATAAATAAATATATAATAATAATAAATAAATTTTACATAGGATATATTTATGAGCAAATTCAACGCTAAGGGAAGAGAAATTTTAAGGAGACATCCAAACGTGTAGCATTTCATGATACGGGGGAAAAATGAAACATTTAAAAGTTAGAACATCGTGCAATCCGTATTTGAAGTGGCTTGAAGAGTTGCATTTATATTCTTAGCAGGAATTCTAGTAGTAACTTAGGAGAAAGGACGAGTCACAAATTGCTACCTGTTTTGCTATCGCATCTTGCATTATGGATCAATGGTGCAATTTTTCATTTCTTCAGTATTTTGGAGGATTATATCCTATATAAAAATTACACACAATAACGATTTGAGTGTTTAATGGCTTTGAAATTTAGCCTCTCAATATTCAGATTAAGTTTAGATGAGCTTTGCCATCAAGTCACGGATAAGAGAAGCAAGTTTCGCCGAAAGACTTTGCCTTCACACCACCTCCAACTTACAGGAGTAAATCTTATGTTGTAATGGAGACCTTCAAGAATTGACTTCTTAGATACATTTACAGCGAAGACAATAATACAGGATGACAGTTATACTGTAGCTTCATGGAATGAACTCCTCAATTACCTCTGCAGCGCTAATGGAAATTTCACGCCATGTATTGGCTGCAACGATCACAAGTACTTGCATGCATACATTATTTTATATGCTCGTGTATATATATACACACGCACATTTATAAATATATATATGAGGACATCCTGGTTTTGCCACCCATAAAATTAATGGTCATCGTATAAGAAAACGAGCTAGATTGGCACAGATTCAACCAATTTAAAAATCATAACTCAGTCCCCTTAGTGCACCATAAAATAAAGATCGATTGGCTACGGAAACAGGTAACTGCTTCGGTGACACTCGCGCGTACTAATCACATCTGGTGTGGGTGGTGGGGCGTCAGATGCTGTCGTATTTCACGGCAAAGTTATAACTATTTTTTATCTAGGTCTCGTTAGATCCTCACCCTGCAATCGGATGGCCTCCGCTGGGATTCCCATGGGCGCCTAAGAACGGCGTCGGCCTCACAGCGGCACCAGAAGGCGACTCCAGCGCTGCAAAATCCTCTCGATCACCAGAAGCACGTTTCTCCAGCCAGAGAGTTGCATGAGAGAAGGAATCGGGGTCAAAGGGAAAGGAAAAAGGGATTTAGCTCTCCTAAAGGGTGGCGGTAGTTTACGATAATTGGGATCACGTGCGGGAAATTTCAAGGAGCGGAAGTGAGGAAGTTGAAGGCGAAAGGGTTAAATTTAAGGCTAAATGGAGCAGTGGGGTCGAAGTATAACAGTTTTCACCGTATGGAAGCGTTCGGTAGGCGATAAATAATATTTTTACAGTTCCACCGGCCACTGTAGGAAATCCTCTTCGGTACGGATGCTAGAAAACACTCACTGACTCAAGGAAAAAACTGTCCGAAAAAACGGACTGAGGAAAAACAAACGGAGGCGACACTTGAAGCACGCTGCTAATTAGTCGGGTGTAATACATCAGAGGTGTCTAAGACGGGTTCCAGAGACAGTAAGGCGGCGATGTCATAATCTTTCGCTTTTACCAAGTCTCTCCCGCGCGGTAGGTCGCCGAGTCCCAAAAAAACCTTACGATGGAAGCGGACTGATGGTAGCTCATCGAGGGTGAACGATTAACTGAGGCTAACTCACGGAGTCCAACCCCGCCTTTGTCCCCACCTCTTGGTTCGCGTGCACAAGCCACTGCGCTCTCTGTATTTCGGGAGAGACTCATATGTGGCGCCACCGACGGAAGACTGACGAGATTGCGACCCCTTTCCCACTGCCCCTTCTTCCCTCTCCCAAGACCCCGTGGTGATGGTGGCCTAAAATAAGCAGAGATTCACACCCGCCCCCTTCCTCTTCCCACCCAAACGCCCCTCCTTCGCTGCCGTACCTCTCTTCATGTGATATCCGAGATGCGAAGCGGGGATTTTTGCCGGGAAAATGGAAAAGGAAAATTTTCCGCGATGGTTATCTCGGTCGAATGATGAATTATTCAAAGAGTCGCGAAGTTAAATTAGTCGTTAATCTCGCCGCGCGGAATGAATAAAATAAATTACTCTTCGACGTCCTTCGGCGTCGTTGGAGGTTTTTTGAGGCAAACGGCAGATAATAATAATTTATGTTGCCTCACATACAAATACAAAATAGAAATAGAAAGCAAAATGAAACAATTTCCAATGAAGTAAAATATAGGCGTCCCAGAGTTATCATTTGTTTATAGATGGCCATCCTTTAACAGGAATAAGACGTGAAAAAAGAGTTTACAAAATTTAAAGACAGGAAATACATCCAGAATACACAGAATACAGATAAAATACTTAATAAATAATATTTGGTACGTTATTATTCTGAGTACTAGATATAAAATATTATACTTACCCTAAATACAAGAATATGCGAAAATTCTGCGGAATTCATGAGGACTCCCTTACAAGTTCGGAAATATAGAGAAAATTATATTTAGCAGGGATTTACAACGTGAATTCAGTTACAATAAAAGAAAAAATTATAGAACCAATGTTAATATTCATCCAACTAATTACTCATCTACTATTGGCTTTCACTGGAGAAGGCTTTCTCATTTTGGATTTAAATCTACCTTGAAAGGATGATAATTACGAACATCGTAGAAAAGTATTCACTATGTCTTTTGTTCCGGTATGGCATAATTATTACCATTTTTGAGACATTTTTCATTCTCATATTTACCGAGTTATATCTAGAAGAGAAGCCGATTATGGTAATTTCGACAAATAAATTGAAAGCTATCAATTATATTTATGTAAACATGAAAGAGAATATTATAAATAAATTGAAAATAATTTTTAAAAAGAAATAGAAGTCCGTAACAATGTTGACGATTATGGATCGTTGACTAAAATAATTTACGAGTCTCTCCTTATATTCACCATATTTAGCTTTTATAATTTAAAAACATTTATAAGTTTTCTGAACTTTGATATTTAACGTATTAAATCTGACCCAAAGAATATTTTTAACCCTAGTTTATCCAGTCCTCATTCATCATCGGATGATGTGTTTTGCATCCATAATTTAATTACTTCGCTGTTTCGCGTTTTTGCCATCCCGCAAACCCTTGTTAAATATGCGCGGATCGCTCGGCGACTCTGCGGTTTCCAAATCGCCCACCCTCGTTGCAACAGACCTCCAGCAGCTTCTCCTCTGGCTTCACGTCATCGTCCCTATAACGACCGTTTATCTTTCAGTCGGACGAAAAAATTGCGGACCGTCGCAAACTGTCTGATATGCTATGTGTCTAACGAGAGAGTTGGTGAAAGATAATTATATTATTGTACGTTAGTCGTAAATAATTGATTTTAAAAATTGGAAATCATAAAATTCCCTGCTGTAGTTGGGTTAATTTACATACATTATTGTTCTACCTTTCGGTATGTTTGTGTGCCTTGATATTCCTTACTCAATGGCATTTGTTTCGTTTCTTGGTAACTTAGCCCATCCTTCATCTAACATCTTTTGCCTATGTCTTCTCTGCTTTTCCCCTTATATTTTACCCTCAATCACGTCCTTTAACAAATCCTCTCCTCTCAATATTTGACCCACCCATTTCCCCTACCGACGCTTAATTACTTCAATAAAAACCTTCCTCTCCGCGGCTATCTCTAGAATCTCTGTGTTTTTTTCTATCCACCCTATTTTTCCTTTTCGTTCAACGCCACACCCACATTTCGAAAGTCTCCAATCTTTTGATGCCCTCCCTTCTTAAGTTTCACGTTTCCCATCCATGCAGCAAAACAGGTTAATTTACAAATGTACTATTATTTGACGTCCCCTCAGGCAAGATGTACTTCATTGAATGAATGATGAGTTCGAATGTTTTCCGTGATTGTTGTAAACTTTGCAACGCACGTTAATTTTTTAATCCTTCATGATTATTTTTGTCGAATTTAACCTGATAAATTTTCGAAATTTGCTATATTTTAACAATTACAAAATAATTGACTTTTTTCTCTGTCTTTACTATTTCACTCTTATCAAAACACCGTAATTTTTTAAATCGTTAATAGATCCAAAATTATGAACTACAAGAATGGAATTTTATGTTCTTCTTACTTAAATTTTAGATTAAAAGTTTAATTATACCCAAAAACTAATTTCAAAAGAAAATATTTCCAGCACTGTTTTCTGTGGAATATCTAATTTCGTGCACGTTCTAAGTAGTATATCTAATCAAAGGTGAGCTGAAGGTAATATTTTCCAATTCTCAGTACTATTAAAAATGCATATATATCCATTTTTATATGAAGGTAGTTAATGGTTTAAGGCGTAACTCGGTGGGAAGGCATAAGTTGTAAAAGATGAATAACTCAGCAATACTCGCATACACATTTCTTCCATGACCGATTCCATAATTTAGACAAAGATTATGGTTAATGATATGATATTTTGTCATGTACTTTTCATATTTGCAATATATTCCCTCATTTTCTTGCTATTTCTTTGGATGGATTTAGTTCCTGCTGTTTCATTTTTTTATCTCTTAAATACTTAAAACATCCATCATTACTATATAATGATAAGATTTTGAGATTTGTTTTAATGCATTGTAGTGTATCATATTGTGATGGGTGCTATTTCCATAGATTATCTCTGGGCCACAAGGACTAGGTTTAACCAATATGTTATTCCACAATCTCAATCTTAGCGGATACGTTAATGGTTGAAGTAATTATGCTTAAGTTTCACAAATTTTTGTGAAAAATCTGAAAGTCGGAAACGAAAATCTGTATTCTCTAATCTCAAATTTAACTTTCGTGGCATGGATTGTAACTTTCTTTGAATGGCCTCAGTTCGAAGAGAATGTATGGATATATTAACGATGGGGAGCAAGAAAAGTAAAACGAGCGTTTCGAAAATAGCAAAAGCGATTCACGGCTCAAATTGTTCTCGAGACCTTCCCTTTAGAAACAGAAAAACTTTCAGCCTCTATCCTAAGCCCAGCAGTGTGATAACTTTTTGTTTACTATAGGCATGCCTTAGAAATAATATGAAATATGTTTTGACACAAAGTATTTTTCGAATTGAATTTAAGGCAATTTTAAAATTTTAATTACAGTTACATATCATGGATTCCGTATGGGAATTCCGTGTGGGAATTTTCTATGTGAAAAACTTGATATTTTTTTGGATATTTCTGATTTGAACCCTAAACATCCTGAAAATTGGATTCGCAAAACAATATCGCGAATGAAAATGAAATAATCATAATCTCACAACCATCCCTGAGAAAACTGTTTCAATGATAACGAGTGTAAAGTATATGCGACCACATATTACACTGTTTGTATAGGATAGCACTTACTATCTTATTGTTGCAATACTGCCCAATAACTGGAAAACCTTCCTCATGACTTAAAAAGTTATTCCTGTTGATGATTAATCAATAAAAATGAATTGTGAAAGATATATCTGCATGTCGTTGAAGTCACTTATGTTTTCTTCATCTTTTTCAAAAAGAAAATATGATGAAAAATTTAAAAGTTGTATAGAATCGAAATAGCGACTTGAAGTGCGTCATATTGAAGAGACGGAAACAATCTTAAAAATTCATTCGAAAAATGTTCTGTAACAAGCTTCTCGTATCACACATATTTGAATCGCTGTCATCCTTCCTTTCGTTCACGATTAGATATCCTCATTGCACAATAATTTCCAGGATCATTAAGTATCTGTTCAAAGAAGGAATTAATAGTTGTTTTTTCGAAGAACAGCGAACTTCATTTTGGAAAAGTTTACCGTAATATCACAAAAACTCCTCTGCAAAGATATTTCAGAAGCGTTTTTGCACAACTCTTGAAACATATGCCAAAAAAGAATAGGAAAATGAGAATTTTTTTCATCTTGTGTAATCATTTCACATCGATTTATCCATTGAAGTTTTGTTAAAGAATTTAAGAAACTGAGAAAATTCTTTATTTTCATTCTTTCGGCATAGGAATAAGTACTCTTGTAACTTAATTTTGAATTACAAAACAGTATGCAATTAAAATACATATTGAGGAGTGATTAGAAACCGAGTAAGATAAATTCTAAACATTTTGAGCATTCGTAATCTGTAATTGAACATCTTCCAAACTGCTTCAAAGTATGGGAGTCTTTTGAAATGCAATTGTAGATTGCAGCATTCCAAACGATTTCATCTAATTTACCAACCTCATTTCAATCTTTGCCGCAATGTGTTTGAATATTTTTAGAGAAAAATTATTTCTTTTGTCGTGATGCAAGATATTCCTCCGAACTATTAGATACGAAAAAAATACATTTTATCAAATAAAATCTCCATTATTTAAAAAAAGGGGTTTCGTTTCCTCGGCCTAATAGGGCGACCAGCTGTACTGAATTTCGCAGTACAGTATTGCTTTCTATGATCTCGGTCTGCTAAAAAATATGGTACTGCATTGTGCTGCTTCTTTTCGTTCTAACATGTAATATAGTGCACGATACTATCTGACTATGTCTTAAAAATATTTATCCTCCAAGCTTATCCTATTTTAGGTGTTGCAGTAAAACGTTAGTCTTTCCTGGAGGAATTGTACTGATTGTACGTACGTATTATGGAAAAATTGAATCATAAACTGTTGTTCATTTGTGGGTGAAAATCGGACTAAGTTAAAGTTGGTTACACAGTTTACCACTGCACAAGTAATACACTGCAACCTGCCAGAGATTGGATATCACAAAGCAATGGTTGTATTATTTATTGTTTTACAAGTTAATCAAATTTTTATATTTCATAAAAAGTTATTTTATCCTAATAATAAATGTGTACGTGTTTAAATTAACTTGTTGAAATATTAATTGAAATTTAACTATTAAATTATTGGCCAAGACACCTAATTCCCCTTTTATTTAGTGAAGTAGTAAAGTTTACCGTTTATTCGCCACACTTGTGACTACACAGATGTTTCCAACCTGCGCTTCAGAGATGTAGTTGCAATTTTCCGTACTTGCCAGGGGCACAATTCCATTTTTAACTGTATTCTTATTTGTGGGACCTGGTCACCCTACCTCAGCTATCTATCAGTAATTGCGAGAAATTTGTTTCGAATTAGATACTAATATTTATGGCATTGCAAGAAATATCATTTTCTCTATCGATTTAGCTCTTCAATATCTTACGCAGTCATAAAAGTGGACGTTAATGATAGTTTGTTTTCTTACACAATTGTTGTTCTTGCTTAAGGATATGAAAGGTCTTCTTTCTTTAAACAGATCTAAATCGCTCTTGGGCATGGAGAAACTTCAGTTGTTCCTCTTATAAAGCAACGATCTCTTGATAACTGAGATTTCTAAGCAACGATTATAACTCGAAGAAGCCCTGCACTCTCCAGTTTAGAACAGCTTTATCCACTTTCAAAGAGGCTCTTGTGTTAAAACAAGGGTGTTCTCTCATAATGATCGTTATCATCATATTCATAGTTCTAATAGATATCACACTCCAGTGTTCACATCAACATTTCTTTCATCACCCTCAAATGTAAACGGTTTGCCGTACTCAGTAAGTGTGAAGATACCTTAAAAGCACGGATTTCTCAAACAGTTTTCACTTATTCGGCTTTTAATCTGTTCCTCTCAATCTCAACAAGAGGTTGAAAGGGAGCAAACTAGCATTTACATGCTCCTTCTCGCTGTTGATAGAGAGGTTCCGATATTGGACCACTCTCTTAAGCGAAATGCATCTTCAAAACCACTCACTTTTACGTCCCATTTGGGGTATTCATCCTCCCCACCCCTCCACCACAAGAGTAAAGATTTGGTCGCGAGATAGTGCACTTAATCCCTTTCGATACCAAGCTGCGAAACCCATTCGGCTATTATACCAACGGCCACAGAGCAGGATGTCAGATGGTAGCGTAGTTAACACCGGTGTCATTTTTCCTTTTCACTTTTAGTTTTTTGAGTCATGCTCAGTTTTCTTTCGGACATAAAAGCATAGGAGCCTTGTAAATTATAATTGTGTGGGTTAAAAGAGCGAGCAATTTCTCATACTATTGTTTCTCGATGTAACCTTTACAATTATAACCTAAATATTTTTTCTATATCTTCCGAAGTACTTTCATCTTGAACGCGAATGAATTCAATAGGAAAAAGATTATATCCGGTTCGATGGAAATAATTAATGGCATTAGGTCTTAAATTTTCGCCAAAACAATACAAAAATACATAGGGATCAGAATTCGGTTGAATGGTTTACCCGTACAGGCATTTGCGTTAAAACTCGAGGATAGAAGGAATAGAGAAATATTGACATAAGTGTTACTGGGATCGAAGAATTCCCAGACGTTCTACCCGGAAAGTGGACCTGATTCGAGTCCCGGTCCCGGCGGGGATTTTATCCTTGAATGAAACTCAAATCCTGAAGTTTAATTCTAAGTAGATGCTATTTTAGTATTAAATACGAGGAATATTAAAATAAAAATCTTATCTTAGAGAGAAAAACTGTTTTGAATTGAAATGGTGTTTAAGACACAAAAGGTGTCATCTGTATCCCATAAGGCTTTGTCCTAGGATTCGCCGAGAGACCTTTGAACTCTGACCAATGTACTTTCTTGGGAGATATTTCACTTCGAATTTTATCAGTTTATGCGAAATCGAGATCTGACATGTTATCCGGAATAAAATCTGTAGTAACGAAGGAGGTTTATGGACAAAAAAGCATTGAATTTTAATTTGTCTTAGGTAAATCTCATTTCAAATTTAAGTAGTAGTAGTATAGTCGTATTGTTAAAAGTGCTTCGACAGGTTAGGTCATTTCGCACGTAGGCCCCCACCGGGAATCGAACCCGGAACAGCTTTCACCGAAGTTGAACGTGTTGTCCACTTGGCTATCTGGGATCCCATTTCAAATTTAAGCATTCTAGGTCGATTGATGCCTTTTCCATCGTGTGAATAAGTAGGTTTCTCTTTAGATTACCATATTTTATCGATGGATGTCGAAACTTCGCAAATCATATAAAATATAGAGATTAATTTTTTACCTCAAAGGGATTGTATTGAAGGCACAATCTGTATAAATGCATTGACTTTTGAAGATTCCAAGACTCGTACCTCAATAGAATATCTCGCTAGAAACTTCTTGAGACGAGATTATCAATCTATAACCGTTCCTACTTCCTCCGCCACTGCTGTGGTGTGTTATTTATGGAACGGATTTTGTAAGGATTCGCTGTCACGCACATCTCCGTTGAGGTTGTTTATCCCAGACAGTGCATTAATTCTTAACTTGGTTGTTATACCCGTTCTGTCCGAAAAGTCATCATATATTAAATGATTTAAATCGTGTATATTCCCTGTACCTTTTTCTGAGTGATCACTTTATATATTTAGAAGAGGTATGAAACGGCTTAACGTGGTGTGATATTGAAGGAAAGCGGTGGAAGGAGAAAGTGGTCGGCCAACTGTAAATGTAGGAAGGATGTTTGGCGGTTTATGAGTTGCGTGCTGCCGGGTTGCAACATCAGTAGCTCGCAGCCAAAGCTCATGAAGGCGAGTCAAAAGTATAACAAAGGGATGGTCTGACCGACTGCGGAAGTTACGCTCGCAGATTTCACGCACGTTGCGGCACAAGCGCCGCGTTTACTGGAATAGCCTTCGTCGCCTTACAATCAACGGAGGCTATGGGAGAAATTCGTTGAAATTGCTAATCATCCACTCTTTCGCAGTCGGTTTTACCCATATGTAGGATATAATTGAAGGTCAATTTCAGTAAATCAGGTATATTGGAAGACATTCTTAGGGGAACGCTACAATAAAATTAAAATAGAATCTGCAAATCGCTTATCGACTACATATATCTATTCGTAACGAATCATAAGGCTGTGCGTTGATTATTACTATGTTCATATGCACATTCAAAATTATCCCTACTTATCTGTTTCACACACTTTCATTCTGTATTCTATGAATGAAGCAGTTTTTAGTATAAAGGGCGAGGTGGGCCATTTAACTTTCTGAGCCCCGTTTTTTACGGGATAAAATTGGGCCTCTGAAACGATTTTCTTTGGCAAAATAATTTATATTATAAAGTACTGCGTGGGTGCGTGTTTATGCATATATTTTCGCTTAAAACTCAAGAACCAGAAGTTACACAACTTTCAACATTAGTAAATGTCCACGATAACAATAGGCTGCTTTTTATTCACCCAAAGGTCCTCGGTTTGATCTAAGACGAGTCAAAGCGCTCTAATAAGAAGTGCGCGTAACGTTCACTCCAATAATTTATAGGCTTTCTTTATTTTACAAAATGAAATTTATAAATAATCATCATAGGAACTGAAGTCAAGCTTCTAAAGAAAGGAATTCTAGAACGATGTGCATTTATATTGTCAATCATATATTTTGGCTCCAAATTAACGGAAATTTTATGATATTGAAATTTTTCTTTTTCGATAACCTATCGGACTAAGCTGAGATGAGAGATTTTTATTCAATTTCATTTTATTTTCCCTTTGAGAATCAACGGGCCTTTCAGCTAGCAGCTATTGAAATTTGGGGTAAGCTCGGGTGTAGAAAGTTTTGTTTTATATTTTCGTGATCAACTTATTTCCTATAAAATCTTTGTATGCTAATTTATCACATTTATGACCCTAATGTGTGAAAGGCTCATTCATCAGGTTTATCTTTGCTACATACTAGTTACGCAAGTAACTGACGACAAGGATGAAAGTCCCAGGGAGAAACAGAAGATAAATATCAAAAGCGCTTGACTCAAACCCAGGACTTCCACTTTCCGGCTTAAAGGATGAAAGATTTGTTGTGAATACTTTTAAAAAGTTCTTTAATCAAATCGGACATCAAACATTAAATGTTTCAGTTGTTTCGACATTTGGGAATAGTATTTCTTTAACTTGAATAAAATTCGATTTATTTTTTCGATTTGAACTTACGAAGATTCTCGACCCTCTGATTCTTGTGGAAGTTATATTTGTTCGGAACTGTCGCACGTAACGTTGCGAGTTTAAACTTGGAACTAAATTTCGTAATTAGGTGGCCAAAATTATTTCGGTTGCGTTACTGATGGTGTTTATGTTTTTCCAGGCCTCAGCAGACACCCCTGAAGCATAGCGGTTTATTTTTACTGAGGCGGTAAACCACATTTACATTAGTTAAGAATTTGTATTCCCAAGTTCGTTTCGGAAATTCGGGAGACGGAAGTGATGCTTCGAAGGAGCTCTAATTGTGCGTTTTTAAAAGGAAAATGCTGATTAACTGAGGTCATTTTCTTTCAGTCCTAGTCTATGAAATTCGCTTTACGGAATAGACTCATTTCTGCGAAATTCTAAAATAGGAACTGTTGGTACTTACGTTCTTTCCTATTTTCCCACTCCTATTTTTCTTGGAGTTTGCTCGTTGTTTTTTCTTAGAGATTGCCCGTCTCGCGGAAATTTATAAAATAGTCTCGAAAAAGACGCAATTCCGAAATTAAAACATTACTTGGTAAATGATTTTTGTCTAAATGAATGACGAGATCTATGCTTGAATAAGTGGCGAATAAAAAGCCAATCGGAAGTAATCTATTCTTAAGAGAAACTGATTATCTTTGGTGAGAATAGTGTTTATTATGATGGAGTGAGAAGGAAGGGGTGCGAAAATACGACCTGAATGGGTTTATTCAGATCATTGGGATAATTCGTTGAATAAAGCTTAGAGCGTGAGCCCACAAAACAACGCCCCTTTATATTCCAATGTTCGTGGGAGGGCGTTTTATAAAGGGGATCTAACTTCCAGATTTTGCCTCAACTATGTACTAAGGCAGCAGAATTGGCATTAAGATCCTAAATATGATAAATTACATACAGTTCTTTTCGCATATTATAAAAGAATCCTTTAGCCCTAATCGCTGTGTGATCAAATCTCTCTCTATTGTAATTTCAATGCGTGTTGTAAATAAATCTTAAAATTTCTATGATTTAACTCGAGATTATATTACTGGCAACATAAGTTCAAAAGGTCAGGAGTATTGCTTGTAAGAACAGTTGCTCGCCTTTTACATAAGTGTTTTGTTTAAGGAAACGTAAGATACGGGGACTTTTCCCTTCTGGGATAATTTTTGAGTCGGATCGGGATTGGAGTTGGAATTTTTCTGGAAATTCTATCTGCCGTTTTCGTCATGTACGTAACATCATTTTTCATGCATTATATATTTCCCTCAAGGTAAAGAACTTACTAAAAACTTACTTAGTTATGCAAAATCTATTCTATGACCTATTAAAAAAATCTCTGAAAGATCAGAAAACATGTCTTATGATTCTGAGCAAATCCAACTTACGCGTGCAAAACTTCAATTAATCAGAAATATTTTGTAAAACTTCCTCTAATTTATCGTCTTTCTTACACTATGGTAGAGATTAAAGAAACTTTCATAAATACCTTTAGTAGCATTTCATTTTATCTCAAGGATTTGATTAACATTCTAAGTAACGCAGCAATTTGGAGGACACCCTCTTATCATCTGCTCTCCATTTAATGCGACGCTTTCAAGATTCTCAGAAATTAATAGAGATGGATGAGACCGTAACCATGAACTTATTTTGAGGTACTTTCTCTCTCTGTTGATTCGTTAGTAGGATGGTAAACACTTCTTTGGTAGACTAAATCTAAATGAGCGGAAAATGCACAAGCGGAATGGGACCACTTTATCTACTCTTTATCCCCTTCACTAGAACCCTGTGCCCCTTCCATTCGCAGAAGTTCTTCGGCGGGCGATCACCCACCTTATAGTATAATACCTTTCTCTCATCACTCTTCACTGGAACAAGCTCTCTCAAAGGCGGTCTAATTATACCCACTTCAGTTGAAGCGAGATTTAGGTCGGCCTGTCTCTTTCCCACCCACCCCTCATCTGATTCTTTTATATTTACTACTTCTTTGTCCTAAAAACGTTTGCCTTTAATCTAGGCTAAGGGTGCCAAGGAAGGCTAAACTTTGCTTTTTCGAAGCTAGTTCGTTTATTAACACATTCCGTCAATTCCATCAAAATTCCAGTTTTGCTCACTCGAAAAATATTTTAAAATTCTTAGGACGAGGAAATAGTATTTTTAATAAGTTTTTCGATTAATGATATTCTTCCATAACTTCTCTCGAAGTAGTAGTGAAAATTTTAAAAACCTATGTATTGAAGTAAGAAAAAGAAGGTTGGAACACGGGTGTTAATGAATTGGAGTTTTAAAAACACTCCGTAAGCCGTATTTCGGCAAGTGGAACTCTCGCTAAGAGACAAATGGGAAATGCTCCCTTGCCGAAATACAGCATACGGGGTGTTTTTAAACCTCTAACTATGTATTGGAGAAGGAAATAAATTTATTTTTCTTATACTTTATTGTGCAACAATATAGATATTTTTTAAAAATTCTGTTTAGGTTGTTATTGTTAGATTATATTACTAGACTATTTATTCAATCTTATCTCACAAGACTTAATCATAGTTGTCATAATATGAAAACTACGGAGGTGTGAATTCTGCTGAATTATAGCATTCATTCTCGTCTCCCCTTATGCAATGCTATGAAAAATAGTATTCGTAGTCCTTTTTTTCTGCATGTACTTGGACATTTCAATTCTACATTTACATAAATACCCTGCAAGGCGCCTTACGGCGTGTGGCAGGGGGTGAAAACACCGGGCGTTCGGACTATTTTTTTAGCCTATTATTATCATGTATAGTTCGCGGAAAGAATGAATTCTTAAAACGATTCGTCCTAGCATCTATTTCTCTTATTTTGCCCTCATTGTCGGATCGTCCAAGGTAGCAGGGGGGTCTCATAATATCTACTATGTCTTTATCAAATGTAATTTCCCTAAATTTATCGAGCAATCGCAATCTAGCTTCTAGTCTCCTATCTTTTAAGGATTCCCAACCTGCATCTGACAGCATTTTGGTAACGCTTGCTTTTTTTATCGTAGCACTTCTTAACAAAACGTATCGCTTTCCGTTGTACTTTCTCGAGTTCACGGATGCATGTTTCGTCTGCCGGATTCCATATACTTGATGCATATTCAAGATGAGGCCTAACCAACGCAAAATAACATCGTTCTCTAACTTTTTCGTCACATTTACCGACAATACGCCTGATGAAGCCGAGTTTTGTAGTAGCTTTAGCACAAATGTTACGGATATGCGTGCTCCAGTTCATGTTATTCGTAAGAGTGATTCCGAGATATTTTACATTTTACAGAGTCCACTACTTCAATTACCGTTCCGCTAATACTGTACGATTTATTCTGTCGCAACTGTTTTCTTTCGAAAAAAAATACTACGGAGTATCATCATTTCATTGAATTCAGGCACGGTAAGGATAGCGAAGGAAAATTATTTTACACCTTCTCTTGTATATTTAACATAATTCCATCTTCAGATATTTAGTTAGCTTATGCTGGAGGCTCTAAGGTTCAGGCCGACCTACGGCTTGATCTGAATACATATATGGAATAATATGTATGGACTACGTACTAAATATTGTGCAGACAGTAGTTGTAGACCTACGAATGCAACGATATCACTTATATTAATCGAATTCATGAAAATATTTCCGATGTTAGCGAAAGAGAGATTTTCTTGATATTTTCTATAACATTCTGAAATCAAATTAGCAATTCAATAGCTTTAATTTGTTTATAAGATCAATCCCGAAGTTATTATAAATTTTCATATCAAAATGATGATTTTCAATAAAATATTCGGTATAAAATCAGATGAATGATTGCAGTCTTCTTTCGTTCAATGTACGGAATACGTATTCTGTCATTTAAATTTAGTTACGTATATATTAAGAGATGTTAACCCAAATCTGTGCCTGTCAGTCAGGTTGAGGTCTATTATAACGAACTTCATCTCTTCTTTCAGGCTTGTAGAATGTTAACTCGACAAATATTTTCACGCGTTTTTAAATATTACACAATACATTCCATGCCACTCGCCGATAGACGTGCTGCAGGGTGAATGAATATTAAATTAAAGAGAGAACGGAGAGATCCCTCGCCGGAGTTTTCAGTATAAGATTTTGTTATATTGATTCTGATATTACTAAACCCGGTATGAAATTCAGAATTAAGGAGACTATAATGGCATGTGTTAAGTTTTAATTCATACTAAAAGAAAATTTCGACGTTATAAATAATTTCGTGCTTTTTCGGGTGATGAATTTTCAGATGAAGGCTTCTCGGGTAACAATCCTGGTTGTTTCTTCAATTAAAATCGAAAAAATTTCGAATCGAGGGACAAACCCTAAATAAGTTCCAATAATCTTACCAATATATTCATAACTTCGTGATTTTCACGATAATTTGTTTGGTAAATGTATAAGTAATTGAGTGTTAATATAGGGTGCAGTAGAGGAATTCTAGATGTTATGTAATGTTTTTTATCTTACAGAATTGTTAATTTTTATCAAAAAACTAGAAATCATAAAGTAGAAGTCTTGTCCCCATTTTGGATAACAAAAGAGATCTGCTTGGTCCTCTACATTTTTTAAGAGAAAATGCTGATGTATTTTTCAAATGCTAATTAGCTATGCGAATACGCTTTACGCCACACTAACTTAGAGTATCGGGACTAAAAAAGTTTACGAGGAGACACGTAATATAATATAGATAATAAATTTATACTTAACGGAAAATGTTATTCTCCAGTTCCTTACGTGTTGTAGAAACTGCCGGGTGGGTCCCACTTTGTTCATCCCTGGATAGTAATGATAACCTTACGTGAGCTTAGGTCGGTCAACTCTATTACCAGGCTGATTTCGGATTCATTCTTTCAAAGCAGTTTTCATGATTAAATTTTCCCATTTTTACTTTCCTTACTCACCGCAATTGTTGTTCTATGTAGGTGCAGTTCTACTGGTGCTGTTTGTGTGACTAACCCTGCTTACGAGCTTAACTTTAATCTAATTCATGGAGTCAGGTGTACAAGGAGATGATGAAAGACAAGATGACTTTTTATTTTGTTTATAGTTGAATCTTTGCCAAAGGAAAACTGTTTTTATTTTCCGATTCCTTCTGCCTTGCATCTTTACGATTTACTGAAGCAAGTTTCAGAAATTTGTTTGACATAACCTATTATTTTCAGTCAAACGTATACCTATTGGTCTAGATTTTAAGGTGTGTCTAAGAGTGATAAATAAGCATAGCTTTCTCGATAACTGAAGAAGAAATGCGATAGGAAAGGTGATTTATATGATTGTCTTCTAAGAAAGAGTGAATGCTGCCTTAAGCAATGTTATTTTACCTGCACTTACTCGGAGACTAGCTTCGCGCAGTTAATGCTTTGGATTAAAATAATTTCTCTTGAAACTTTTACCATCTCCGCTCTTTAAGTTTCAGACATAACCTTGAGCAAGGCCTAAAAAATTGTTTTCGTAATAAATTTCGTTTTCGCGAGCAGGCTGCTCACAAAGAGTGCATTGTTTCCCTGGCTGTTTATGGATCTAAGTAGGGGACGTTTCCAAGAACTAAATTGTATCTTTTCGTAGAAATAATACCGGAAAATAAGGTCAAGAAAGCCGCGGCTTATACTCACCTGTAAGTCTGAACATAATTATCACTCTAATATATCACGGTCTTATCGTTTATCAGATGGACTTCGTGTGTATTCATTTTTGCTGCGATAAAATACCAAATCATATATTCACAAAGTTCTTTTAATGAGAAATTTTCTCTTTATATAAAAATTTACATAATCATATCCGTTGATCCCTCGATAGATAAGAATTAGCATGTGGTATCTTCCATAATGACAATGATTTAATAATTGCTCTATAGAATTAGTCTTGTGACGGTTATTAAAAGGAATTAGACATTTAAAGAGCGTAGTGCATTAGGTTTGTATTTGATGCAAATGTTACTTAGGGATCTTGGTTTTACGTAAGTTTTCATTAGCCTCTACGCATTGACATACAATACACTTATTATTATCTCTTATTTGAGAAATTTAAAAATATCACCCTGTGCCACATGTTCTACAGTTCTTATCCATTCGGGGGAATGACAGATGAGGTGGTGCCTTATAGCTACATTTCACAATTAAACTGTTCATATTTTTACTTGCAGCTATACATGTCGCATACTGTTCATACAGTACCATGTTACAATAATAGGAAGAATTAAACAAAGTTTAAAAGGAACGGGATATATATGAGAAAAAAGAGAACAAGCTACATTGATTAAACTTCCAATTCAATAATTCATAATTTCTTAATCCAGTGTTTTCATCCGATTTTACTCCTAAAAAAACTTTTGAACTGACTCAACCATCGCTGCAGACTAAAACTTGCATTTTTTAATCAAAGCTTGTAATTAATTTAGGTATGGAAGGTACTATTGGAAATAATGCAATTCAATTAGAGGTTCATTGGAGCGTAGATGCGGTTAATGACCTTTGCATCAAGTTGTTGTTATCAGGGAAGGGACTACCAAATAAAAATAGACTCTTATTAATCAGATATTATAGCGCTCTACTTTAATTGAAATAGTTTTCATCACACCACAAAGGCGGTTTGTGAGTAGTGAGTCATTGTTACTTAGTAGGAATCGTGACTAATTCAATAATCCCGAATCGTTGGGCTCAAAGCTGGAGCCACAAATCAAATCTTCCTCCAGCTGAAAAATCCTAATTTTTTAATGCAGCCGTTTAAATCACCCGCGGTTCATTCACGCGCCCATAAGTCGCGAGGGACACAACTCTGGAAGACACGGTCATTATGCTCCCGATGAGAGAGTTCCCTATAACGTCCGGAGCCGTAAATTAGAAATACGGAATTTTGGCTTCCTTACGGCGATCACCTTCTAGCGATAGTGACTTCTGGGAAACGGGAACGCGGACTTGGGTTCCTGCTAATTGACGTCACGCCTGAACTCAACCGAGTCCTGTCCCCCTGCAAGAGTGGAACTCGTGTTGCTCCCATTTTGGATTGGCTCCAGGGGCAGCACGGGTCGTGCTCCCTTTCCACTGCCATCCCTACTTGTCCTTCCCAAAAGTGCCCTCTCCCTTTGGTCGTTGCTGAGTCACAGGGAGTGCCTCCCCTCGAATCAACACCATCATCTGTCTCATCCCCTTCCGTGGTTTCGTCGCGGACTCTAATAAGACTGCTCGCGGGACTTTCTTTACTCGATCCGCCGATATCTGGGGAGTATTGGAAACAACATAAAATTGGGATTCTTCCGCTGAATCGATTCTTTGCATATATTATTTGTAAACAAACTGCGTAATAATAGATATTTTCGAGTTTCTCTGAAAATATTCTGCAAGCATCCATAGAAAAATAATACAAGACATTTATTTATATTTATTTTTATCTGGTATTAAAGCCATAAACAGCGCAAATATTTTAAATTGGATCGATCGATATCGTTACGCACAACTAAAATAAAAGAAAAAAATACCTTGTAGTTTCCATATAAAAAATGTCCTATTTCGGCTAAAATGCCATAATCCATCATCGGGTTTTATCCATGTAAAGTTATGCCATATTCAGGTCATATCAGTATTTTAACCGAAACATATCTTATGTGGAAATTAAAAAGTTTTGTCTCTTAGTTCATTATGTTTTTCCATAAGTCCGGTCAGCAATGATAGATTACATGTTACAAACAATTCAAGAGCTAACTCTTTACAATCCTTCCGTTTCATTTTGCCAACACTAAACTTACACCTATCCCCTGAAGTTACACCTATGGGTTTAACGCGCATTCCCCACTTTATTACTGCACTACTTTTTTAAATAAGATCATCACAATTGAATCATTGTCTTCAATTTTATTTCATTTCCTATACTGCTGTTCACTCTCTTTCCTTCCGTTGCACGTGATTGAGCCATCTCCTTGATTCTCCAATCGACGAAAGACGTCGCAGAAAACCTTAAGGTTACGAAATTCCCTAACTTTTAATTCGTTTACTTGTACTTGTAATTGAAACTAAACACTAGATGCAATCACCATAGAAATCAGCAATGAAAAATTGGGCGGATGAAACAATTATTTACTCATTTTACGTACATGTACATGGATCTGAAGTAGGATCACGAGATGGAATATTACCGTATACTTGTATTGTTGTAGGTAGTAGATGAAAGATTGTTTGCTGATGAAAAGACGCATTGAAGTGTAATGCAATAAAGGGTTAAATCTCATAAGACTCGGACTCGAAAGTAAACTAATGATTCGAAACTAATCTCAACAATGTTTTGGAAAAAATGAAATCACTGCAAGTTACAGCGATGCCATTCTGATGTTTTCATAATTTCCGTTAGTAAATTTTGTATTTGTACAAGTACAAGTTTGGGACAAGTACAGGAATTGTACAAGTTTGTCAATTTTATTGTGGTTTTAACAATAAATTTACGTTATCAAGTAATTTGACTTAGTACTCTCGCTTAGATATACCTCCGTTTTACCGCAGTCATAAGCGAAAGATCGCTTTCAAGTCGTTCAATAGATCAATAATGCCATTGGAAAAATTAAAAAGTCATGGGATATTTCATGCTCAATGTAACGAAAACCATCAATGTAGGTTCATCAACAGGTAGCCTAACTTCTTTGAAAAATCCAGGTTTGTTCCCCAAATTCTCCTTACCATAATACCCCATTTCTACGATCATATACATAATCGATGAGTTACTCCAGTTCTAAAACCACTGCTCGAAAGTCTAAACTCGATGAAACATCTCGATACCAAATTGTGTAAAAATTATATCAGGTCACGATTTTAAATTTTTCTTATAGAATCTCGCATTTATCTAACTTGAAGCTCATTTCAGCAAAGAAAGATAGATGACGGCGGAAATAAGTGTATTCCGTTAATAAAACCTCACCGCTACTCATCACAGTAAAGCGTGAGTAAGTAGTTAATATTATACTATCAGATTGAGTTCATAGCATATTGAGACTTCAAGAGTTTCTTCTTCCGTTTGTCCTGAAAACATGACCTGTAATGGAAGATGGGAGAACTTGATAAAATCCAGTTTCCCAGGAGGATTTTTCTTCAATGTTTTTTTCAACGCGTATGAACTGAAAAGCTTATGTAAGAGTTATTGCAGATATTTTATCATATCAGGGTGAATATCTACTAGTAAATAGCTACACAGGATATGTGACAAATATCCTATTTGTATTTGAAAAATCTATATAGGTATATATTATTTAGATATATAGTAGATATATCATATCTTAGTTTTTTAGTAATTGCCTTTGCTGGAAAAGAAGTAATGGTTGATAACCTTATGAGCGCTGGAGTATTATTTTCTTGTGAGGAGAGTCGGAAACAGATATAAAATAGAATTCATAATACTCCCTTGTTCTGAGCTCTTAAATATTACTACAGCTTCGGCATGTTTATGAAAGATACTACTCAATTTTCTACATGAGAAAATGGAATAAAGTGGTAATTATTTTTATGCTTTTGATCTTTGGCATCGAAGATAAACGTTATCTCTGATATATATATATATATA
>KZ308212.1:856728-887702 GCA_000376725.2 Ladona fulva | reverse complement strand
TAATCTATATTTTATAGTCTCCAGATTGAGTTCTATAACGCTTTTGTATTATCTGTTTCAAACTAAAAACATCGTCAATTCATGATAGTAAGTAATACATTGTAAGTACCTACCCGTTCTTCAAGGAGAAAAACTTTTGAAATTGTACGAAGTCGTTCATGCATGATTTTGCTGTATTTTGTGTAAGCTGTGCAATGTGTAGGCTGCTTATCTCTGTAATTTTCTGGCTTATTTTGTTCACCATTTAAATATGGAGATTACTTTTGCAATTTTCCATTCGCCTGGTATTTCAAGGGAAGTCCAACACAATTTATAAAGTTTTAGTAATCGCGAATGCAAGAGGAAATTTCGTTAATTTAAAACCATACCATCTTTCTGTGAAATATGAAAATGGTAATAGGTACTGACGGCGGAAAAACCAAGGTGTTAGGCGAGAACGTTCTTTATCACTTACATCATTTAATATATACATAGTTGACTTTCAACGAGAATGGGAGAAGGTTACACCACCATGGAGGAATACAAATAGGAGAAGAGAAATTTTTAAGCTCTATGCTGATTGCAGATGACCAAGTCTTAATCCAAGAAAGTGAAGATTATTTACAATTAGCTGTCCATAAATAAAATCTGATATCTGCACACCATGACTTGAAAATATCTACACAAAATATCAAGACAATGAAATTTCTAGGAAGTTACTGAATCCGTACTAAAATAATAATATAAAATAATATCTTAGATCACGTTTCTCATTTTAAATATCTAGGATATGAAATCACATTTGAAGAGGACGAAGACATTTTAAAGAAATTGACCAATGCTAAAAAATTTGTGGACTATAAGGAGAACATTGAAAGAAAAACTACAAGGGAAATGTAAATTAAATTTTGCAAAGTAATGGCTGTCCCCACATTACTCGTACTATATGGATCAGTAGCTTAGCCGCTAGATCTCTTTCTTTCTTATTTTGTTTGCCAAAAATCAATTTGCCTTAAATCATATGCTTTTAGATTCTCTTTAATTACTCGGGTCCTGCATATATCATTGTATGGAATTTCATCTACCAAACTAAACCATAAGTGTTCATAATATGTGTTCTTCCTTTCGGTAGGTTCGTGTTCCGTAATATTCCTTACTCAATACCATTTCTTTCGTTTCTTGGTTACTAACTTCACTATTTACGTCATAATTTTCTAAATTATACTCTTCCTTTTGTTCTACTTGCCCGACTCCTCATGCAAAACTGGATATTATGGATATTTGTTTCTTTCTCAAGTTTTCGTGAATAGTCTTTTACATTTTTATCATAAAAAATATTCGGAAATTACTTTTCCCTTGCTGCAATTCAACCTTAAATTTCCGGTCATATATACCGATGAAGTAACTCTATAAAAATAGATGTAAATATTATAAAAGAATTACTACTTTCCTGTTTTTTTTCTCTGCCGGTCCTTTCCTTTCTTTCAATTTTTCTGTGAACTAATAAAGGTAGTTTGTGGTTCTTCCTGCCTAACTACTCGGCAAACATTAGGCAAGCAGGATATCGCGAAATATCAGGACCTAATTTATGCTTCGCGAACCCTACCAAAGCCTCCGATAAACTCATGTTCCGCCTTTCATATGACGCGAACGATTTCATTTCTGTCTCGGAAAAGTTTCGTGATATTTCTGGCTCCGTTTCGATAATCTCCACCAATGCCGCGACCTCCCGAGTCTCGAAAATTCGAAGACGCTCTTCGGTCGACGTATGAACCCAATCGGTAATTTTTTTCTTCTTCCCCTTCTCTAGTCGGGTAGAGGGAGATGCTAGCTAGCCTCATGGATGTTGCCGCACAGGAAAAGGAAAGGAGTAAGTGACGTCAGAGACTCTCCCTTCCCTCTCTCAGGGGTTGCTTCAAATTTAGCGGGAAACGGATAAGAGAAGAGCGGCGGGGAGAGGAGGTGGAAATGCGCTCGCTATTAATAGAAAGTGGTTGGATGGGCGCGGAGGCAGTGTCCGAGGGTCATTTGAGTCCTAGAGGCTGCCTCTAGGAAGGGGATGGGGCTAGTCTTTAGCATGCCTCAATAAGTGAACGGTAATTCTGTGACAGCCTTCTCAAAATTACTTACGCGGTAATCACGTTCGTGCTGCACTAAAGTGACAATAAAGAGAAGAATGTTATCAATTGCTGGGTGTCTACTGTTTATCCGTGTCTGCATCACAGCTGGAATTTCGCTCTAAAATGGTCTTTAGCCCCCCGAGTTAATTAAATAAAACGCTGAGTTTTTTATTCCCAGATTTGTTTCACTGTCATATTTCATTTGAGCCTGTCAACGACGTTAAATACAAAGGTGAAATTACGTTTTGGGTACGATTGCAAAAAGGAGGTGACTCCATAAAAACTCCCTCCATTTTATTGTTAAATAAATCAATTGCACACACAAATTAGGACGGGTTTTCATTTTAAATTAACGCTTTTTAGACTGTAATGCTAGGATAACAATTTTTCTTGAAGCTGGCGAGCTACTGATTCTGTATAGCTAGATGACTAAATCGTTTTTCCATGAAACATTTTCGGTAAAATCGTATTTTTTCAATTTAACCAATAAGCTGCATTTTCGACAAATGTGTGTCAGTATCGAGAGTGTTTAATTTATTTCAGAGACATTTTGCAAAAATGAGCCTTGAAATAAAATAGAAAAAATAAATAATTTTAACTCCAATAATTCCTCTCTCTTCTCTTTACTGTCTCTTTTCTCTTATTTTCTGGTCAACAGAGTTTAATTTAAATTTACATAATAATAAGGAGAAATATATTGGGAATCGTGTATATTGGGTTATGTGGAGGAAGTTTTTATCCCTTGGTTATAAGACGTGAGAGAGTGCTATTTAAACTCTGAAATAATTTAAAAATTGCCGAATCAAAATATCTTGTATTTTAAAGTGAGTCGTCGTTGATGCACGTGGAGGATTCACTCTTGAGAAATTTCAACGATGCCCTAGATCTGTAAGGACCTTCGGATTTCTTATTCTTTTCTCCTTCAACATTTTTCTTTTTTCCTTTCACTATTCCACCCTTTGAATTACTCTTCTAATTCCGATTCCTCACTTCTTTTTCTCAATTGTGCTCTTCTCTCTCTCCAAAAGTATGCAGTAGCCCAAACGACCCAGACAGTCTTGGTATTCCGATCTTCCAACCAGTAGTTGTGGTGATCTTGCTTTTCCAAAAACTGCGGAAAAGTAAAGATCTTAATACCTTGCAGTCCTTTAACAAGAGTCATGTCCAACTATATGCAAGCGTAAGAGGATAGGTGAAAATAGTTGACGGGATAGTGAAATTTATTATAGGATAAAGCTGGATCTTTTCCGAGGACTACCGGGAAAATTTTACCGAATAAAATCAACTTAGTTTGGTGGAACCGATTAACCATATTTAATAAAAAAACTTGTACAGGTTTCACAAAATTAAAAATTAAAAACACACTACCNTTTAAAAAGTGTTGGTAATAAGAGTATTTACAGGAGAAGATATATATTTGTGAGTTTAACTCTTAAATACAGCTCGTATAATACCTAAGCTAGCGAATGTTAAAATGTTAAAATATCTAATCAAAGTTCCATTAAAATTGGGAAACAATAACAATACATTGGATTGCATCAAATGTAAATTTCTTTCGCAAAACTCGAAAATTAGAGGTATATTTACATTGTTTCGAGATTTCGTGGTTTATTCATTTATAATTATATACTAATTGGATTTGGTTCTATTGAATATCGACAATTTAAAACTTTGCCATCTTCGCCTTATGTAAAGTTAACGAGAAATATGTAAAGAGAAAGCTGTTTGTGGTGTATATATTTACATTTCAATTTTAAACTCATATCCAGATTTTCTTTTTAGCAGCTATACTAGTCGTTCATGAATTCTGGCGATTAAAAGTAAATCATTTTACTAAATAAAATATTAGAAACATTTTTCTATCTTTCGGCGAATTGCGGCGATCCGATTCGGCTAACATATTTACTATCAGATTGCAATTTCTTACATCAATCTAGCTGTAGTAAGTAAAACATTCTAGAAGTTTTCTGTATGCAGTAGTTTTTATTTCTGTGTGAGATGGTCAGTAAGACTTTTGAGATCGAAAATTAGATAACGACAATTAATTTCATTTCGATCTTAGATAGTGTTAATTATAATAAAGAGCAAACATAAATCTGTCAGTGTAAATCTCGAGTTCCGGGAATTCCGTGTAGTGTAAATCCCGTGTCTTGTGTCACGAGATATGAAAGAGGGAGGGAAATTAGAATCCCTAATTGATAACTAAAGGTAAATTGATAACTAAATAATGCCTCTTATTCTGAAAAGTTCAAGGGAAGAACGAAAAAGAACCAGGAGACCATAGGACATAATTGTATATCAATTCCGTGTCCAACAGTTCTATATTTTTTCGAGGCTGTAAGTCTGGAAAGAATAATAATAATAATAATAATAATAACAAGGAACATGTGACTTGGTGAATACCCGTCACAGGTTCAAAGACACCACAAAATGTGAGAATAAAACTATAATAATAATTACAGAAGAACAAAAAGGATGCAAGAGAAACAGCCAAGGATGTAAAGAACAGGTCATCATAGATAGTGTGATTATGAAACAGGCTGAAAGAGAACAACGAAATTTGATAACATGCTATATTGACTATAAAAAAGCTTTCGATTCAGTGCCACATAGCTGGCTGCTTAAAATCTTGGAAATTTATAAAATTGACAAAAATTTACAGTATTTTCTCTCGGAAAGTATGAAAACCTGGAGGACAACAATATGTCTAAAGACAAAAGAGGAACATATAAGTACAGAAGAAATTAAGATAAATAGGGGAATATTTCAAGGAGACTCACTTAGCCCCCTTTGGTTTTGCCTATGTTTAAATCCACTTTCAAATACTCTCAATAGCACCGGTTATGGCTTCAAAATCAGACATCGTAATACCACTCAACATGTAATAAATCATCTTCTTTATATGGATGACATCAAACTCTTTGTTCCAAGCAAAATGCAAATACAGGCACTATTAAAAATCACAGAAGAGTTTACCAAAGACACGTGCATGGAATTTGGCATTGACAAATGTAAAATGTTACACATAGAAAGGGGCAGGATCAAAATAGGACAAACAACAGAGGCTCTTAGCATGGAAACAATAAGCAACATGGAACCCGAAGAAACATATAAATATCTAGGATTCGACCAAAGTACGAGTATCAACCATGCAAATATTAAAAGGTAACTTAAAGAAAATATAGAAAAAGACTTAAACTTATTTTAAAATCTAAACTCAACTCCAAAAATCTATTCAAATCAATAAATACATATGCAATGCCAATCCTTACATACTCATTTGGCATCATAAAGTGGTCGCAAACAGACCTTGAAGAATTAAATAGATTCAATAGAACCCAGCTCACTGAAAATCGAATGCTACACCCAAACTCCTGCATCGAGAGGATAACCATCAATAGAAAAAATGGAGGAAGAGGGCTGAAAGACATTCAGATGCTTCATAACAAACAAATAGTAAACTTAAGAAATTATTTCCATAACAAATACACTCCACTACACCGCGCAATAGTCAAAGCAGACAAACAATATACTCCGCTAAACCTGAAAGAAGAGCAGAATCCACAATCTATACAAACAAACACAGAAGAGCAGAAGAAAGAAAATTGGTCTAAGAAGATACTGCATGGTCATCATTACAGTATTATGCAAAACCCGATCATAGATAAAACACTTTCATATAAATGGCTGAAAATTGGACATCTATTCCCTGAGACAGAAGGATTTCTACTAGCAATTCAAGATAACATAATAGCCACAAGGAACTATAGAAAACACATATTAAAGGAAGCAATAGGTACAGATATGTGCAGAAAATGCCATCAATATAAAGAAACAATAGATCATATAACAGGAGGATGCAGACTGCTAGCTGGAACCGAGTATACAGAGAGGCACAACATAGCAGCAAAAATTATTCATCAGGAGCTTGCATTTAAGTACAAGTTGATAGAAACACGTTTACCCTACTTTAGATACGAAGCTAAAAATCTACTAGAAAGTAATGAGTACAAACTTTATTGGGACCGAACAATATATACCGACAAAACAGTTATCCACAACAGACCAGACCTCACCCTTATTGATAAAGTAGCAAAGAAAACATACCTAATTGACATAGCCATCCCCAATGACGCCAATATTCAAAATAAAGAAGAAGAAAAAATTTCCAAATACACCCCATTAGCACAAGAAATAAAGCAGCTCTGGAAACAAGAAACAGTCTCAATAGTACCAATAGTTATATCAGTTACCGGCATTACAACAAAAAAATTTTATACACACCTGGAAAAACTAAATATTAATAAGAACATCCACTCAAATATTCAAAAGGCAGTCATACTTAAAACAACTTCAATAGTACGAAAATTCCTAGGAACACAATAGAGAGGTATTTGACTTGGTTAAGACCCGTCAAAGAACCGTGTGAGATAAATCAAATAATAATAATAAAACGTCTTTATTAGGGCGAGATTGGTGTTGCGTTACATATTCTAACTGTATCTGGCAAACCAAAAGTTAATTCATTAGGTAAATTAAACCAAAAAAGGAAAGGAATATAATCTGATCTGGTCTCAGCCCATCAGAAAATATCTTGTCTATAATATCCGGCTAGCGGTTGATAATCAAGGCAGTTAACTTTCTCTTTTCCCTTAAGAGTATTCCTATTTTTATCGATCATATATCTCAAATTAGCGCAAAATACTACCGTTTCACATGGACATTTAAAAAGTGTTGGTAATAAGAGTATTTACAGGAGAAGATATATATTTGTGAGTTTAACTCTTAAATACAGCTCGTATAATACCTAAGCTAGCGAATGTTAAAATGTTAAAATATCTAATCAAAGTTCCATTAAAATTGGGAAACAATAACAATACATTGGATTGCATCAAATGTAAATTTCTTTCGCAAAACTCGAAAATTAGAGGTATATTTACATTGTTTCGAGATTTCGTGGTTTATTCATTTATAATTATATACTAATTGGATTTGGTTCTGTTGAACGTCATCATTCATAATTGTGGAATAGATGATGGCTTTAGATCTATGAGTCCTACGGGCTATTCTTTACTGTAATCTGTTTTGCGTAACTAGGAGAAAGCTGAATTATTTATAAAGGGCAAGAGTAAGTGTTTTCTCACGTTTTCTAGCGGTCGGGAGTTGAGGTCGTGGCCGCTGGCATGATTCCTCTCCGTAAGTGAGTTTAAACTGATTCAGCATGTTGTTTTGGTCGCTGATCTTTTCTGGCTTGTCCTGCTCTTCGCCAACTTCATCACCTTTTACGTGAGAGATGAATATCAAGAAATCTCTCAATTCTATAATTAATACCTCGTTAACTTAATTTCTAACTTGTTAAGGTTTTCGTGGCTTACGAATCAAAGGGCTGTAATAAATTGGCGACTTTTATTATTAGTCCTTTTTTTACAGAGGAGAGCTATTTGCTCTAGCAGCAATTGGTACTTTTTGCTACCTTACTATATCTACTTCTTGCATATTATAAGATTATTTTGAATTATCTCAAACACATTAAACAAATATTAAGAACGGTGTACGAAAATGAACATCTGTGGGCTTAAAGATGTTTAACTCTATAGCACATGGACTTTTTACATTAGCTAAACGCAAACAGAGTAGTACAAAACTCGATTTACATAATTTTAACGGGCTTGGTTAAATTGGTGGTAATGCTGTTTATCATTCATAGTACGTATGATTAGAAGTATTTATAGAATATATTTAGAAAGAAATATATGTGTATTATCAACTAAATTGTTATTTTCTGGGTTAATCAACATTCTCATTAAACTTGCTCCAAATAAAAAATTTAGAAAAACATTATCTGTATACATCTGTATTGTTGCCAAATAAAATGTTATTATAAAAAACATCATGATGTTAATCGAAAAAACAATATATACTTATTAAAAGTTAATTTATTTTACACATAAAGCAAATTGATCTTAACTTATATTTATCTCTTTCTTTTGCGTAGCTCAAGTTTCATCACTAATATTTTGAAGTTATTATTTAAGAGAAATGTGTTCATATAAATAAATATATAACTTTTCCCCAGTTTTGATTCATTTACTTATTCAGACAAAATCTCTCATTTTCTAGTAATATTTAGTGAGAAATATTTATTCATTTTCACTTTTTCTTTACAAGAAAATATTCTGCACAAATAGGCGTTATAATAATTAGTCTGGTTGGGAAAGAAAATAATACATTACCAATGAGATACATTTATTTGAGAGAAAGTATAATGTCTCAGTGCATCTAATTATGACTATCTAAGTCAATCGTTTTTTTGTACAATATCAACCGATATTTAATACAAAAGAAAATTTTCAGAAACTCACCTCCCATACTAAGCCTTTTAGAGATAGGGAAAGTGTATGACACGTCGTAAGTGGTTCTTAGCCGAGATTTGTATAAGTTTTCCAGTAGAGCTTCTGCTTCAGCCTGATAATTGAAGTTTTGATGTTATACTTAGAATTCATGTCAACTAATTCGTCGCTTATCAACATATTTACAGATGGCAAAGCCATACGCTTTCGGCGTTATGATTCGTTTTTATCAAAAAAGAAGAAAGATTTAAAAGACTTAAATAGGAGTGAAAAATAATTAATTTACTAATTTATTCTTTGAATATAAATAATTGACATTGGAATTACCCAATTTCAAGTTTGCATAAAACACATCCGGCGGAAAATACATTTTGTGACAGAATCTTGAATTAAAAGGAATCGAATTTCACTAGTGGTTGGAGCCTCCAGTATATTTCATCGCTTTGTGTAAAATATTTTTCGGAAATACAAGAATAAAATATTAAAATACACTAAATTTCCATCCATTAAGATTAACTATACAGAAATAAGCACAAGAAATCTTACTGTACAAGGAAACCGAGAGAATTCTTCGAAGTTATTTCACTTATGCGGATGAATCACAATGTTTCTCAAGTCTTTCTTTTCTATTACTTACATTTAAGTACCCATCAATATCCATGGATAATGAAAAAATAATGACTGCTTATATCATATATATTTTCTTTCCATTTATAGACTTTCAAGTTTTCTTACTACTAACTCGAATTGTAGGTTTTCGTTCTAACAATGTATGAGCTCATTTCGGATATTTTTGCCGAACTCGTGGTTAAATATTTTTCTTTTTTGCAGCGGAATAAAATTCAATATATTCTATTTCGTCCTCATGTATTTCTCAAAGGCTCCGATTTATGGACTTAATTAAAATGCAAACGCCGGCAATAACAGCCTAACATAAAATGCAAGAGAACATAGAAATGTCGACGTTGTGTTTTCCGCATATAGAAACATCACCGTCGTCGACAGATTTAGAAATTTGATAAAATACGTGATAATATTTAAAAAATAATTAGACGAGTCAAATCGCGATTTTTCCTGAATATCTAATTAATGGACATTAAGATAACAGTACAAGCATCCAGAGTGATCTCATTTGTGTAAGGAAACGGAACCCTATCCTTTTAACAGGAAGATCATTAGAGACATTTTCATAAATAAATGTATATGAAAAATTTTAATCTGTATCCAAAAGCTCAATAGCTGATAATAACGTGGTAGATGATTACTAAGATTTATTATATAATTTTTTTTGTCTTATGTTCTTGGTCTTCTTTCGCTGTTATGTTTGCATTCCATCTTTAGTTACGTGTCTGCGAATGTTAACGGAATGTGACTTTACCTCAGAATATTTCCTCACTGGTCTTGGTGTCTGCACTGGTTCAAATCCTGTCTTTTCGCGTGGAACTGGATGAAGTGGCCACCGATAATCGATGTTGTAAACTGTTGGTAGAGGATATATTTCTCTTCCTCCTCGTCCTGCATTCATACTATCTCACATACAACTCCGTGTTCCTTTTTGGGTTTAAAGGTATAATGAGAAGTCTAATAATCCCCGCTATGAATGTGATTTCTCATTCTCAATAAAATCTTAGTTACAATATACTTTCAAGAAAATGATCGTTCGTTACGTAAATATTTTTTTTGATAAAGTCGTAATTAAGAGTATTTATTGTGAAGATTTTTCTGAGTCGTTTCTGAGTTTGATAAATCAGTTTTTTTTGTATATCAGTTCAATTAAAACTGAGTGATATTTGTTTTCATGAAAATATTGATCTTTAAAAATGTATGAAAACAATACTGATGTATTAAAAGAAACTGTGAATTCTCTACTTGAAGTATTCCATTTTATCTCGCTCATGGATTTAATTTTTTTCGAAATTTGTCATAGTAACGTATGTAATGCATCTTTAATCTTTCTGAAAGCTTCCTGAATGACGTGCATTCATAAGTCAAGAAATTATGGATATTATCAAAGAGTTCGTGTAGGTTTTAAAGATTATTTCAACTAGATTTGTTTTTATTATTAAGAGCTAGTTTAGAAATTTAACCTTTGAATACATCTACTCACCTCTGTACATCTTCATTCAACCTGTCCTTCAGTGACTATGGAAACAGTTTCCATGGGTACTATAAGTAAATTTTGATTTAATATTTAACGTGAATTCATTCCATGATTTAAAACTTATTTTAAGCATAAGTGGAGAAATTATTCTAAAAATCAGACTCTTTTAATACATCAAAGCTGACGATGACATAATTTTTCAGATTCTTGCTTTTGAAGCAACAAATGTTATATTCAAAGATATAAAGTTATAAATATAGTATAGTTCATAAGTTACTTTTAATTGTAAAACCCAGTTCCACATCAACTCACCATTTATAATACAACTTACATAATTTAATACGACCACGCAAGAGTTAAATTTTTATGTATAATCGAAATATGGAATGAATAATCTATTATGTCGATGGATTTTTGAGCATACTATAATTGAAATGTGTTTAATTGCTCTCATATCGTTCGTTAATAACGATACTAATGGTAAGTTGTGCGGGAAATATCCCTTCTGTACTATGATCTAAGTAGGCAATACTATATACATATACTTAGCATCTGTGATCACTCCACCACTTCCTAGAAAAGGCGACGGGAGCGTAAGGACACCTGGGTGGGAATGGCGTATCTAATAGGCGTGTCTTAAAAGGGAAAGGATCCCTTAATCGCGTCGGGCAATCCATCAGATGACGAGCACCCCCACTCTCTGGGTCGCGGCTCCATCGCATTGGCCCATCGAAGTACAAACCCTCCGGACGTGAAAATAGATCTAGCATCGGGAAATAATGCAATGAGTGCTTCAATCTCGTGAGTGGACCTCATAGTTCAGTTATGGAACCATTATGTTTATCATTTAGAATTTTGAGTATAACAGAAATTCATGCAGCAGGATATTGACCACCTCAATCATTTTTCTATCCTGTTAGATTAATTATATTGATGAAAATAGGTTGTTAGCTGAGTAAGACAATTGAACCGTAGTTAGTGTGAGTAGTTTATCCACTTCATCGTATTCCAGTCTATTAAGTGGTAAAGGGTAAAGGCAGGTTTTGAAATGATTTTTATATTGCTGAACGTTTTTTGTATTTTTCAATTTCATCTCGTTAATTTACAACCATTTTTCATTTGAATTACATGAATTTTTCAAGACTTATATATGCTTATTGCAGAAATGGTATGTTTCTTAATAATGAGAAAGAACCAAAACTTATATTTACTTTGAATCTTTTTCAGGTTAGTAGTATAATTAATGACATGCAGAAATATTTTATTTCTATATAAATCAACGCGAATGTTTATTGAAGTGAAAGAGTAGAAAAATTAGACTGCCAATTTTGTGGCTCGCGGTTCATTTACTTCACACCAGCGACACATATTGCTCCACGCTGGCACTCGTACATCCACGAGTTATTTCAAATCGTTACTTCGGTTGCTTGAGAAATCTTGCAATAAAGATGCCGAGAATCTGGACATTGGGTACTTAAAACGAGTAAAGACAGGAATATAGGTTATACTTGCCAGGATGAACATAGTCACTCATGTAAATACTCATGTAACGCATTTTCATATCTCTCTCCAAGGGATCGGTTAATTTTCTTTTCAACTCGTTCTTCTGAAATGAGAAATGATCATTTAAGAAGTTATTTATATTTTCAGGTACGTACTAGTGTAACTTATTTAAAATATTATAAAAGCATAAAGATGTCAAATACGGTCTTTTACGTATTGCTTTGATTCTTTTTAGGTATAGCTTTGACTTTCCAAGAACATGGACTCGCCTTATTTCACCCATCTTTTTCAAAACATTTAACCACGAAATTTCCAATTAAAGTTCCAAAGTTGGTCGTGATTTTTCCATTCGGAACCGTCTTCATTTCTTCCTTAAGGGGAATAATAAAGACTTGAGGAGCAATAATTACTTCCTTCTAGATATACTTCATCTATTAGGTAAAGCCCTGCGAATAATGCATGAGAGAGCGAGAGTAAAACGGGACTTCCACGACTTAGTACCGTGCTGTATAATGCTACGCTATAAATGGAATGCTTTGAAAAAATCCGATTTAATTGATAAACTTGTCAAATACCTAATTTTGGCGAGAGAGAGACTGCAAATCCATTTTAGTATTTAATAATAATAATTTTCTCCAAGTATTATTGAATTTAACATGACGATCTGAGTGCACATAAATTAAGCTAGATGTTTTTAAAATGTATGCTAATAATTATATCATCATAAACATAATTTTATTGAAAATAAACAAGAATGAACTTATAAAAGCCAATTTGCTTTACCGCGATAAGAGACACAAACATACGCATTTTGACCTATTTCTCTGTCAGTTATGATCCACACAACTACTTGTCATGCAATATCGATGATTCTGAAGATTAATTTTTTATTAATTTGTGCTAGTGTTACTCAATATGATTTCATAATTTTTTAATAGGATTTCAGTTCTATTACCACATTAGTCTTTTGAAGGCAGTTCATAATTCTATTGTCTTCCTCACAAAGAAAGGGTCGATTCGCATACATTTTAGCTTTCTTACAGCAACAGTCCTCCATTTTTTCATTTTCCAATTCACTACGCCTATTGTTCCAATCTTGGGAGCAAAATCCCTGGCTAATCTCCATCTTCTTTATGATGGGTAACAAAGCATGAGGATCTGGAGGTGGTGGTGGTGTGTGCCTGTCAAGAAGAAGGATGTATTTAGAGGAGTGCTAAACACCTACGGAAATAATCTTTGAAATTTTAAAATATTAAGGATGAAATTTCAAATCCATTCATGTATATTTAAAAAAATTATTATCCGATCGAATGTTTCGGTAGGTTTTTTTTAAGTCGTGTATGGAGGAAGGCGAAGTTCTAGGAGCTAGAACAGAGTTAATCTCTATACTCAGGCTTCAACTTAAAAAGAACGAATAATTGATTAATGTTTATCATTGCTCGTAACTTTCCGATCTTCGTGAAAATTAAGTTAAGGTAGAAGACATTAGCTACACTTTTTTTCTTTTGTGACCCTAATATCTGGAGGAGATGTTCTCCAAGTCTCACTAAGTAGTTATGCGACTTACTCTGGGCCGTTAGAAATCCTAAGCAAGAGCTATTTGAAATTATTGGGTCTTACCCATGAACTGTTCCTCTCCAACAGGGAAATCCATAGTCCCGCATTGTGATAGTTACATAGTCCATCGCTTTTGGGATCAAATTTAGTTTCTTTAATTTTTTCGTTGACTTTTATCGTTTTAAGATTTTTATACTCATTGTAAGCCAAATTCCTCCATGTTTACTGAATGTAATTTACTAAACACCGAAATCGGTGCCCACAATTAAATTTAAGCATAAACTAGTGGCATGTTTATTTCTGTCTGTATTCTATTGAATTATTAATGGGTTAGTTTATTTATCCATTGTTGCACTTTTGTCAATATTTATAAATTCTTCATTGTCTCTAAACAGGAAGAGAAAATGTAGAGATTAATGGTGAGCTCAAAGTAACATATATTCAAACTTATTTAACATCTTTTAAATAAAAGCATTTTCAGAACTTCGCCCTTGATAATTCATTCTTTAAGTGTCTAAATTTTTCTGTTTGCTGACAGAATATTTAGTTCTGAAATTCTCTTACAATTTCTGTAAGTTGTACCATCTTATTTTCCAAGAAGTTTGAATTCAGCAAAATCCTAATAACTTCTAATGGCAATTATCAAATATCTTGGGAATAATAGTGAAGCTATAAGTAACACAGTATGAATTATTAATTTAAATGCATTCGAATATTGAAATCAAGTAAGATTACTTTAATTTTATTATTCTTAACAGTTTTTTGAGTAAGTGATTCAATTGAGTTGGGAGATTAAACAACATAGAAAGATTTAATCAGAGTTTCACACAAAGTCAGCCTTTTTTAAATGTAGATTTGTGTTGAGTATAAATTAATACAAATATAAAGTTCATGGCTCTTGAATATGGCATCTACTAATCATAGTTTTTACAATTAACTTTGCTCCCATCAATCATAAGGAGCTGGCTAATGATGATATTTGTACAAGGGTCCATTTGTGCAAAATGACCTCAGGTGTCAAAGCACTTTTAAAAATACCTCTATTACTACTATGATGATATTTGGTTTTGATACAGTTGGAAAGTATGTATTTTTCTTTCTATAATAAAAAAGATCTTCACCTTATAGCAATTATTGTTCTTTTTTGTATTGCTCAAGAAAATGTTTATGCAAGAACAATCTCAACAATGACAATAAATAAAATTCACTTCCTACAGGAAATCTTTTGTTCATGACTCCTGACTTTCTATCTTTTCCATTGTTTTCTATTAAGAACTTTTAAATTCACTTCTTATTGATGATCATGGGTTAGGGGAGAGTATCTGGCTCACATAAATGTAGGGTGGAGGTATTTACTGATTGTTGTTTTACAATAAGATCATAATCTCAGATTGTGGTAAATACATTTTTTTGGGTATGTTTTAGTTTTGAGTTGAATCTTTTGGTTATTTTAGTTAAGGCTTTTAAAAAATATGTTATATTATGGTAGTTGAATATTCCCAAAGTACTAGTGGGATATGGAATGCTAAAAGTTCTTTTGATGGTTTTGCTTTCAAACTTATGCATCCTCTAAAGTTAACATATTCATGCTTGCTTAGTAGGTTCTGAAGTAATTTAGCTGATATTAAATTAGCAGATATTAATTTAGCAGATATAGAGGAGGAGGTAGCTCATGGATTACTTATGTTGGTACTGGTTACATTGTATCCTAAAGAGAATTTAAAAGGTATTTTTAGTTTATTGTCTATTGTTGTAAAGGTATTTTAGTTTTTGTTTATTTAATTTATTCTAATCTTTGACTTTATTTTCATAGGATGGATTCAGTTTTTTATACCTGATTTATATACATTGGTGATATTAAAGCCCTTATGCCCATTCATATATAATAATTATGAATTCAATATTATTTGTACATAATTCATCAGACTACTGTTATGGTCAATGAGTTATTATGGAAAAGGCAATGATTTTTGTAGTACATACTCATTCCTTATCCATTCCAATCGACTTTATCATAAGCAACTTTTTCAGCTTGTTTTGAATAAGTTACTCCACTGTTGTGTCACACTTCTTATCCCTTTTTCTCTTTTGCCACTACTGTCAACTTCTTGTAGACATACATTTAAACTTTATACTCAGAGATTTTATGAATCGTTTTTTATTACCATTGAAAATCATGTTATTTGTTTTGTGTCAGCCATTACTTTTTCAATGAGTAAGGGATGTGAGTTACATGACTCATACTCAAACCCATAACATTAATGACTCATGGATGATTTTTGAGGTAGATTATAGTGGTATCTTGTAGTCTGACTTTTGGTCAATATTTCACATACTGTACCATCGTAAAAATTCATTAATTGAATTTTTACCTATGAGCAAACTGCAATTTTCTAATTTAACTTCAAAAGAGTGAAAGAAAATTTAAAGAAAAAGTAGTCTTAAGTTATAGATGTATTTCCATGTGGAAAAGAGCGGAGTCAATGAAATGAACATTTCTTTAGATGAGAGTAAATGTGACTGTAGAAATTAGGCTAAGAATTATAGATATGAGCACAAATGAATGGAGGGCAGAAATTAAAATCATACATAGGAATAACTGGATGACTCCAAGAACATAGCAGAACTGTATTACATTGTTTATAGAAATTTTATGTATATTCCAGAATTTATCACCAATATTTCCCATTTATTTCCTAACACGCTTAATAGTAAAGTAGTTTACAAATCAAAAGCTGTGTTGAAAAACCTTACCTACTCACACAATGAAGCCCCTGATGACCTTTTCACCAAAATATACATGAATAGAATAGCTGTTTACATTGAGGTTATCATTCATATCACCAGGGATATTCTTTGGGGATAACATTCTTGCAAGCTCTTCTTTGTCGGCATCAACCTTACAATATTCTATAGTATTGTGAAGGGAAATAAATAATTATGAGTAAAGGAAGTCAAACATGAACCAAATGAAAAAACAAACTCACAGGAATGATGAGAGGTCACACAGAAAATAGAGGAGTGTAACTCCTGAGTGTCTCAATGTATTTTGACATTAAGGCTATAATATTAAGGGGCAAGCAAGCAATATCTCAGACAAGAAAGGAATTTGTGAGGATATTTAAATCTTATTTCTACTAAGAGTATGATTTTTGTAGTAATTCTGTTTAAATTGAATGTAATTTCAGTGGAAATGGTGTTGTATAAGCTCTCTCTAGATATGTAAATTTGATTGTGTTTAATTTTGTTTGATTTTCTATTTCTAGTTTTTGTTTAACTCTAGTTTAGTTCTAGTAATATTTTCTAGTCTCGTCTAAGAAAAATTTTCAGATGTTAAAAATTTGTACACTCATATTGCTCTGTGTCAAATATTCTACTTTCCTCCATGTTTTGGATCAGAATATTCCTCTCATAATCTTCAGTAATTAATATGTTTTATTCTTAGAATAATTATTGTAAACATTTTGTTTCAATCTGATCAGTTTTCCAAGATTAATTAGTGAATGCAATCCAAATGAGGTAAACATTAAATTGGGAGCTCAAATGAAAAATACAGACAGTAAATGATTAGCAATGTGAATGTGGAGGGTGGAGACTTTAAGACTCACTTTTCAAATAGGTTCTTTTATAACTTTATTAGCTTGTAAAAGTAAGCAAATAATCATTCTTAAGGTGTCTATTACCTCTGTATAAAGGAGATTGCTTAGTCTACTTCATGGAATCATTATTATTTGATTCTATGGCTGCTTTGTTTCTGATCTTAACTATTAATATAACTTCTACTTTCAGATTTACTTTATAGATGACTCATTGCTCATGAAATCATTTACATATCTTTTCTTGGTAGAACTTCAGCATTTGTATAGTTGCTAAATGCTGTTTCCTGAAATACTAAATGCATTGTAATTTCTCTGATTTTTACCCCAAATAAGATTGAGGTGATAATAAATTCTGTAAATGATTTTTAGCGCTCAAAAATCAACAATTATTTTCAGTATCTATGTTCTTAAAAAAGTTAGTTTCAGTTTGATGATTTTCAGGGAAAAAAAGTAACCTCCTTATATCTTCATAAATAAGAAATCTAAGTCTTTAATAGAAATATCTTCACAAATCAAAACATCCAATGTTACTTTGTTAGCCCATAAAAATTCTTTAGAAACTTGTCTCACTAGCTGGCTTGAATTTCTTATGAAATAGTACATGGATTATTTAACTTTATATGGATTGTTTCCAGCTAATCTTTGCTCAGCAAATGATGCAGTTTCTTTTCCAGTTTTTACCTCCTGCAGTCTTGTTAATATTTCATTGTTCTCATGCAATCATTATATCATTTTTTAGCTTCATTGTTTGAATTATGGTCTCATCTTCATTACAGCATTTCCTATTATTTTATTGCTACCTTTACTTATAGTTTTATTTTCTTTATAAAGAGAAACTTGTAAAAGTAAAGGAAAGGTACTCACTGATTACTATCATCTGTAATCACTTTATTTTATTATCATTGCATAACAAAATTTTAGTCATAAGTCATTAATACTGAAGAATTATCCCTCTATATTTAAAATTTTATCCCATTTAAGGTGATAAGTAAATATTTTACCCTTATGTCATAAATGCATAACTATTAAGATAATGCCTGAAATTCCAAGTTATTACTCCAAAGTCAGAGAACATATGGTGCCCACATATCAAAAACAGCCTCTAGATAGTTATTAGCCATGTTCCTTTTCCTTATAGATTTCTGCACAGCTATGGATTTGGCATCCCTTTATCTAGAGAAATAAATTTTTTGTGAACATCATTTTANTGAAAATGTCATGATGGATTGAAATGATTTATGGAATATAAAAAAATATGAATTAAAAGAAAATTTTCTGCTAAACAACAAGTATCTTATGATTAGAATTCATTGAGGTAGATTATAACTCTAATTACAATGCACTCCATTCTCATCTAAGATAACTCTCTTTGGATCTCGATCTTATCCCATCACTGATTTGAACTAAGCTTATTTCAAGAATGAGAAAATGTTTGAATCTGCTTCAGTTTTTAATATTCTGATTTAAAAAAATTCTCTTGTGTTACTTCATGAATCATCTCAAATAAAATATAAAATTCCTAATCATTCTTCTGCTTGAAATTTTTGCTAATTTTCATCATATACCAATAAAGGTGATAATTGATAGTTTCTAAAATTTTGGAGATAAAATTTATTTCCCCAATCAGTGCTTAGTTTGCCTGAATTGAGGAGCTGTTTTGCTACCATATGGAATCAATTGATTTACAATATGAGTCAATAATTTTGTTTTCAAAGTTGAACAGGAAAATTTGTAATTTTGGCTGGAAATATCTATTGCAAACAATTTCATCTGCAGGTTGACATTTGCAGGCTGAACTTATTGATGAAACTTATTGCAATGTTCATTTTTTTGTGAAGAAACTTACAGTTTTTCTTTCACATATAAGACATATGTGACATATTTTGTGCTGACTACTTTTCTAGTAATAGCAGTTTGCTCATTTTCAGTTTGTAGTTTTATTTATTTTTGCAATAATCTATCAGTGCCTATAAAACCTGTGTATTTCTTCTGAGTTTTCATCACCTCCAAAATCTCCTTTCAGACATGTAAAATTCTTTATTGCTTTATTTTGTTCTTCAATTGATATTATCATTCACAAGATTGCTCTCCAAAATTGTTTTTGTCAAAAGGGATATGTCTGGCATAGTATAGTTTCGTCAAATTCCTATTTTATGTAACTTTTTCTTCTTTTACATCATCATAAATATAGATGATAAAAATGTCTCAGTTGACATTTTATAAGCTTACCTGTATCAATTTCAGATTGGGTAAAACAGTTTAGAATTTTTATGTCTTCAACTAGCCACCTCACACTGGTTTATTTTCTTCTATTTACCATATACATTAGGCTTGATTAACCATGATAATCTGGAGTGGGCTCTCCTTGGATAATCGAAAACTCAGATAACACAGAAAGGTCATCTTGCATAGGTAATTATGAAAGAAACATGTTATTTTCATGCCTTGCCATTGTATGACATGTATTTATAATAATAAATCACTTTGATCAAAAAAATTTTTAAATAAAATATTTCTCTTTTCCTTCATAATATTCATATAAGTCAATAATCCAGATACAGTTCTGACTTCTTTTCTCTGATTATCTCCAAATTATTATGCTGATGTTTGCTAGTCTATGCTTAACTGGCATAGTGTAGTTATAGCAAAAGTATTTAAAGCAGTGTGCCGAACATATGTGTAAATGAAGAAGATAAGCACACAAATATGTAGTACCTCAGACAACACAGAACCTTGGTTAATCAGGATTGAGATAATCGAGACATGTATCTTAATTCATGTATCATGTATCATAATTCTGTACAACAATCATGTGTAACAACTTAAGCAATTCCTTAGTCTTTTTTCTGATTTCATTTTCATTGGAAGGGGATTATATTACTGATGGCTAAAAAAAATTGTATCAATCATTCCCCAGAAGAAATTTTATGTTCAACAATAACTATAATTACTTTCTTCTATCTTATGTCAGTTCTCACATTGAAAATGCTAGGTTAACATTTAAGTCATAAATGCAGATTTTGCACTGACTTTTTTGCATATATATGACAAAATCTATATTTTTAAACAAACTTAAATTTTACTGTTCCTTGATGGAAAGGAAGATTTACAGGGTTCATTTATGTTAAATTTGTTGGCTTTCATATTTCTTCTTTCAAGTTCCTGTTTATTTAACTTCTCTTTTTCTTTTCCTAATTGTTCCTTGATTTAAGAAATGTTTAGAGAGAAAAATTATAGCTGTATTATCTTATCCATGTTGAAGGTTTCCGGGTATGCAGCGTTGGTCATTTTGAGTGATGACGTTTTGCCAACGATACTGTCGGCTTCTTCAGGTCGGAAGATTTCAGGATGGATTCTTCGTACAGCAAAAGCCTTCATTCCAGAGGTATTATCTCATTTCTATATTTACAAGGTTCTAGCTTAGAACAGTTGGTAGAGCATCCACCAAAGAAGGTGATCTCAAATGTAGATTAGTGACAGCAATAGATTTCTTGACATAAATATTAATGCTGAAGCCAAATTCAATCATCATCATTATCCTCAACATTTATCACAATCATTATTGTGATATTGTGGTGATCACGTGAATAAACGGATGAGAATAGCCTAAAGATAAAAAATTCACAGATTTTCATTATACATTCTGAATATTTAGCTCATTAGGCTTTTAACTTATTTTTAGGCAATTAACATTGGTGATTAAAAGACATAATTTTTCTGCTACCCATGAGACATTTCTGTTAAAGTTGTTTATAATTATGATTTCATTGCATAATGTTTTGGCAAATTATTGAGGAATACAGAGATGGTAAGAATAAAAAAATGATGAGAGTAGGGGTTCCTATTTTTTTTTAACAGATTGACATGACTTCTGCAGATTCATTACTTATACCTGAGTTAAATTTATTTTGTAAATACATGTTAACTTTTTCACACACTCTCCTCTGCATATTGGCAATGGAAAAAGTAGTTTAATTTTACTTTAACTCTTAAGTAGTTGTGTGATATGTTGTTGAATGCATCAGATCACATTGACTTAAAGCTTATAGTATCACTTTTTAGATATGATTATATTTATGAACATCATGAAAATGTCATGATGGATTGAAATGATTTATGGAATATAAAAAAATATGAATTAAAAGAAAATTTTCTGCTAAACAACAAGTATCTTATGATTAGAATTCATTGAGGTAGATTATAACTCTAATTACAATGCACTCCATTCTCATCTAAGATAACTCTCTTTGGATCTGGATGCAAACATTTGCTTCAGGTCAAAACATGTTGTCATCAATTTTGATGCTACAAAACAAACAGCAAAAAAATGTTTAAAAATTCATGAATTCATGAAATTCAAGAATAATCAATATATGTATGTTAACCTCTTGTTTTTGTACTAAACTTTCAAATATAAAATGTTGACTAACAAAGTTTTATTCAGTTCAATGCAACTACTTAAAGAGCTGATGTAGAATGATGATGTTTATTTTAAGAGTTAATCTACTGTTTATTAACAGTATTACAACACAAGCAGTGTGTGATTTGTGATGATCGTATTTATAACTATCTTATGTTTAGGTTCTATATTTTTAATTTAAATTTTGTGTATAAGGGTTGACCTATATGTATGTAATTCTTCTATGCTCTCTTCATACACTACTTAATGGCTGTTACTATAGATAAATTTATGCTTCTTCTCTTTCAGTGAGAGCCTCTTTTTTCCTTTCATTGGTTTACTCTGGATTATGAATAACTCAGACTAATTACCAACATTAGTTTGAGCGTATTCCAATTAATTTTGTACTTTACCAAAACTAGTCATAGAGTGAGGACAGGAATTAAGCTCTGAAGAAGTTCAGTTTACAACTAACTTTATTCAAGGATTAAATCCTATAGTAGTTCATTCTATTGATTACCTAAATATTAAAATTTTAGGTGAAGAATAGTATTATCAGAAGTAAATTTTGGATAATGAGTTAATGACTTAGTAATGAAGAATGAAGAGGCTCATATAACTCTAATATGTCTTCTTTGAATGGTTCCTTTTTCCTTTTGCAGATAAAAAATCTTTACACTTCCTTCTTAGTTTTATTCCTATCACTAATAGAATTAACTACTGCTTTAGATTATTGTTGAGGATAATGATGAACTTGGTTTTGGCATGCTGATTTTTATGGCTGAATGCTTTTCCTACAACCAGCCTGCATAGGGAAAAGCAGACATACATGCATAACCACTCTAGCTAGAAAAAAATCCAATCTGTCAGGACTCAAACCCAGGATCTTCTGGTTCGAGCATTAGCAGAATGCAAACATGCTAAGTGTGATAACCACTCTGCCACCATTGCAAGTTTTGGCTGATCAAATATATTTCTACAGTTTAGTAAGTGGTGAATTCAAGCTCTGTTGTCTGTCTTCATTCAGTCATTTCTGCTTCAGCAGTATATCAGTCAGCAAGGCATCTTAATCTCACTATTTTTAATTCATACCAGCTGAAGAGAGGGAACTATCCAAGATGCTCTTAACAAATTCCTCCTCAAGGAGATAAAAGTTGAGATTTGAGTAATAAAATTGCATAATAATTAACTCAGTTAAGTATATCAGTTAAGTACAGAATAGTCTAAGTATAATATTTTAGGCAGTTTCTGAAATAGTTTTGAACATATATTCATACATCTTTTAATGAAAATAGTGTAACTAGAATTGAGAAAATGAATTTTGTAGCTTGTTTCCATATCTCTCTTTTACTTGAGATTTTTTCTTGATGATATTGCTTCAACTAAGCAAAAACCACATACCGATATAAAAAACCCTGCTTGTTTATCACCAAGACTAAAAATTGGTGATATTGCGGGAAATTTATGGTCTGATTAACTTAAAGTGTTGTTTTATAAACTCAAGTCTTATACCAGATAAAATGTGCAAAATAGAATCAATCTTGTAGAGAAAGTTGTTCATACTTTTGGTAAATTGAAAAATATCTTTAAATTGTCATGGCTGTATAAGTTTCTTATTTTATGAGTATAAGTTAGACATGTGGAAGTTTCCTGTTTTAAGGACCAACTTTAAAGGTATGAAAATTGACTATTATCGTATAAAGTGTAGATATAGCGACTTAATTGAGGACTTAAATATTATCAGCAATTTACAAAGCAGAAAATTATCGATTGATAATTAATTTCGGAAGTACTTTCATAAAATAATGTGTAATTCTCTCTCTTTGTTGGTATGATTTTCAGAGACTTCTAAGATTTGTAAGATGCCTTATGAAATTCAAAGATTTGAACCTTATACCTTTTCTTGGATAAATGGAATTGAAACATGAGGAATAAAAGTTGAAATAAGCTTGAAAAATCATAGTTGTCTTAAGAAACTTGTTGCTTAGTAGAAAAAAACGATATATGTTGACAAATTTAACATGAAATTTCTTATTGAAGGAGACATAAACTAGTTCTTATGAGTGTTGTGAATGTTCTTTGTTTACACAATTTAATTTTGCATTAATGGATTACTGTGTGTTGGACATGTTATAGCAATGTAAATTTTTAAAACAGCTCTACACCTATTGGCTTACTCTGTGTAAAAATGTTAGAATAATTTATCAACTCTTCTGGATGGTATGTAGTCTAGGTAGTGGATAGAGAGACAAAGCTGTTGACTAACTGAGAGCTTTTGTATTCATATGACCCCTTGTCAACTGTGAAATGTGTAATGATGAAATTTCAAATATAAAAAGAATATACTTGCAACAGTTATTTGTTATTATGAAAAAGAATTGCAATTGGCTCTTTTCTCAATAGAATAAATGCACAAAAAAGACTTTTCCAGGCTGCACTTGGTGTTAATGATCAACATGCATGTTAAAAAAGAACTCTTAATTTTACAACTATAATATAAAATAAAAAATACTTGGTTGTGAAGGAAGAAACTGTAATATTCATAAGGTGTTAAATATCACGACCATTTTCTACCACACAGCCATCACCCGATGATGGCTTGCCAAAACAGGTTATGATAATGAAAACCTTTCAGATATTACAAAGTTTTTTTTATTCCTTCAGAATGTCTTTCCACAAAGTCCAGCAAAATAAGATAGAATTTATTCTTAGTAGTGATTTGAATACTATCACATTGTGGTGAAGTGAATCAACATTTATTGCAGTTAATTTTACTTTCTGTAGTTGAAGTGGCTCATGCTAGATATATCCTTATTCCTATTATTTGTATTTCAGAAGTGATGATGAATATTTAAATGGTATTTTAAATCATAATTAGTTCCATATGCACTCATAAGTAGTGAAATTAAAGTTGAATAAGATGGATAGTAACCAGGGACATAGTCTTTCATTATATTGGCTAACCTAAAAATGAGAGAAATTTCATACATATGATGTGATTGACTCAATTTTTTAGATTAATTCGAGACAAACCATCACCATTGTCATATTTACCTGTGTAAGTAGTAGAGATGTTCAATAAGTAATGATTAAGTTCTGAGTGGTCAACAACATATGTTTTGAGTTATCAAACTTATAAGAAATGATAAACTTTTTTTTTTTAAGGATAAAACTAAGCAAAGAAGGAAATACTAATGTTACCCTTGCAGTTTAAACAAAGGAAAATGGAACCTCAATTAGTAGATTAATAACAATTGATTTATTAAGGTATTTCACCCTTAAATATTTCAGGTGATGGCTGCAGAAGCAATTTGACTAAAAATACTGCTTTAATGTTTTCCTTATTTCTCACTCTTAATGCAGTCCCTTTATTTTAGGATAGCAATAATCTCATATTGTGAATTGTAGTAAACTACAACCACTAGTGTTTACCAAGGCATTACACAATCTGATGTAAATCCCTTCTGTCACACATGGCCCACTATTGCTATGGTCATGAAAAAGAGGACTTTATCCCAGTAGCATGAATGAAAAATTGCTTATGGTTCAGAGGAACCAACAATTTGCTCAAGCTTTCCATATCAGAAATCTGTTTAACTTATATATCGATGATGGCTTTTTGCAACTTTAATAGTACAATTGTGGTATTTGAATCTCTAAATTCCTGACTTTCTATAAAATTCAGGAAATCAGGATAGAAAACTATAGTTCTCTTGAATGATTTAGAACTACCAATACCAGAACATAGGTTTTATTTTACTTATGAGGGTTGTCAATAAATTTGACTTATATTGTTACAGTTAATCATTAGGAAATTGATAATGATGCTGGGGACATCATAGCATTTGTCAAGGGCAGTGTAACTAAAATTCTCCTAAAATGTGCACAAAATTGACTCAGAAGCAGCTCCTTAAAAAGGATCAATGATAACTTCATTCACATTCGATATCTCTTGCTCAGACCATTAAACATGATTTATTGGGGACTGATGAGCTGTTTAATTGAAATGCAACAAAACCTTCAGGAAAATTTTACAAGAGTTTTGTAAAGTTTTCTTTAAATTGTATGAGGTCAGAAAGGGCCACCCTTTGATTCTGCAGAACTTTCTGACAACTGTTGTATTTGGAACCTCAAAAATATTAATACAATTGCCCTAATTATAGAAGTTGGAATACTGAACTGTGCATTTTGGGAATACATTTGTTCACAAGAATTTAATGTAATTAATTCTTAGTTTATAGTTGTATCATTTGATTTACACGTACTTTCAGAAGTTCCTCTAAATTTCATTTATGGGCTAAATATAGAATACAGTAGTAGTGTTGTTAAAAGTGCTTCAACATCTAAGGTAATTTTACATGTAGGCCCGTATCCACAATCAAACCTGGGACAGCCTTCATCGAAGTCGAGCACATTGCCCAATTGGCTATCTGGGAGCCCATATTGAATGTAGAAATATGGGTATTTTACTATATGATGTGTAGTATTGATGGGTATGTAACATAATTATTCATACAATAATTACTGAGGCTCTTAAAAACAAGTCTCCAGGAAGTGTAGGGCTTGACTGACCAATAGACAGGGGATGAGTGAGTTTCTGGTGGCACTGAGGATGTACCTTTAGATTATTCCTCCTAAATCATGAATCATGAGATTATTTTGTCAGTTGAGGAGTATTTAGGTATATATTAGGTACTAGATTAGGTGTACATAGAGGTTGTTGTTAAAGGCATTAAAAGAATGCTTACCTAGGTATGGTGATTTTTTTCACTGTGAATAAGCAAATAAAACTAAAGCTCTATAATTTGTCTCAGGTATTCAGTCCTTGAAATATTCATTTTCTTTGAAATTCAAAGAAGCTGAGCTCTAGAAGGAAAAAAATGGTAGAAATAAAATTCTATAAATATGGAATATAATGGTTCGCATATAATGCAATCATAAAAACATATGATATTCCATATATTTAAGAAATGCTTGAGATTCCAGTTCACACATCAAACAGTTCTGCCAATATTATACCTTTGGAACCTCATTAGAGTATTTTTCACTTTGGATTAGAAAGTTTATTCTGAATATAGTTTAAAAATTGCATAAATATACATCAGTTTATCTGGATAAAAGCTATTCATTATTTTACACTTTTAGATAGCATTTAGCATCTTTGAACATTGAGAATGCACTCCATTCTCATCTAAGATAACTCTCTTTGGATCTGGATGCAAACATTTGCTTCAGGTCAAAACATGTTGTCATCAATTTTGATGCTACAAAACAAATAGCAAAAAAATGTTTAAAAATTCATGAATTCATGAAATTCAAGAATAATCAATATATGTATGTTAACCTCTTGTTTTTGTACTAAACTTTCAAATATAAAATGTTGACTAACAAAGTTTTATTCAGTTCAATGCAACTACTTAAAGAGCTGATGTAGAATGATGATGTTTATTTTAAGAGTTAATCTACTGTTTATTAACAGTATTACAACACAAGCAGTGTGTGATTTGTGATGATCGTATTTATAACTATCTTATGTTTAGGTTCTATATTTTTAATTTAAATTTTGTGTATAAGGGTTGACCTATATGTATGTAATTCTTCTATGCTCTCTTCATACACTACTTAATGGCTGTTACTATAGATAAATTTATGCTTCTTCTCTTTCAGTGAGAGCCTCTTTTTTCCTTTCATTGGTTTACTCTGGATTATGAATAACTCAGACTAATTACCAACATTAGTTTGAGCGTATTCCAATTAATTTTGTACTTTACCAAAACTAGTCATAGAGTGAGGACAGGAATTAAGCTCTGAAGAAGTTCAGTTTACAACTAACTTTATTCAAGGATTAAATCCTATAGTAGTTCATTCTATTGATTACCTAAATATTAAAATTTTAGGTGAAGAATAGTATTATCAGAAGTAAATTTTGGATAATGAGTTAATGACTTAGTAATGAAGAATGAAGAGGCTCATATAACTCTAATATGTCTTCTTTGAATGGTTCCTTTTTCCTTTTGCAGATAAAAAATCTTTACACTTCCTTCTTAGTTTTATTCCTATCACTAATAGAATTAACTACTGCTTTAGATTATTGTTGAGGATAATGATGAACTTGGTTTTGGCATGCTGATTTTTATGGCTGAATGCTTTTCCTACAACCAGCCTGCATAGGGAAAAGCAGACATACATGCATAACCACTCTAGCTAGAAAAAAATCCAATCTGTCAGGACTCAAACCCAGGATCTTCTGGTTCGAGCATTAGCAGAATGCAAACATGCTAAGTGTGATAACCACTCTGCCACCATTGCAAGTTTTGGCTGATCAAATATATTTCTACAGTTTAGTAAGTGGTGAATTCAAGCTCTGTTGTCTGTCTTCATTCAGTCATTTCTGCTTCAGCAGTATATCAGTCAGCAAGGCATCTTAATCTCACTATTTTTAATTCATACCAGCTGAAGAGAGGGAACTATCCAAGATGCTCTTAACAAATTCCTCCTCAAGNTTGTTTGATGAAGTAGCTGTGAAATATTTCTTGTTAGATTCTCATTATTGTAAAAAATAGTATCGGAAGATTTTTTTTATCCCGGTCCGAACATTATTGATGGTAACGCATATATTTTCTGTGGTGGATTGGTTCATGCACCCCCTGCCACACTGGCTGCTCTCAGGGTTTTGTACTCGCATAATTGTGGATGTTTCTACCTTCTCTAAACTGCTGTTATCCCCAAAATTTAGACCATGCTTTATCCTTTTTATACGACGTCGACCCGTTCTCAGAAAATCAATTTGATTATCATATCCCTTTATTACTATTCCAGGACGATCGCAATACGGAAGTCGGTCAGGCATAACGTTTCATCGATCGAAGGAAATAAGAAAACATAACGCAAGAATACTGCTACGATGGGTAGAAAGCAAGCTTTCTGTTATAAAGCGACCTTCTCTCTCCTGTCCAATCAACTTGTCGTCGGCGTTTCCTTTCGGTTTACGGTCCAATAGTAAAGCAGGTAAACCTTTGAGGACGGAAAATATGTTTTTAACAAGATTTTTTTAATCTATGGAAAATTTTCTTCTCTCTTTCACGTATCCCTTTTATGTCTCTCAAATTACTTCAATTTTGTGTAATAGAAAGTAAATAATGTATATTGCGCATATATATTTTAGAGGAGTTTGATCAAATCGAACTTAGGAAAAGTTTTTGATAGTATTTATTTTCCTTTACATTCGTATATGATGAGATAAGATATACTTTTCTGTCTTTTGTAGTTTTTGGATTCTTTTATGTCATTGAAAAAGAAAATGCAGATAAGAGAGCACTTCGACTGAGTTGAAAGGACCTCTTCATCATGAATTAGCGCCTTTAAACGCAGTGGAAAATTTCGGCTGCGATGTAATGTGTGCATCCCATGCTCCAGCCCGCCCACTGCTTTCTCTTCATCTCTCCATCCATCCCTTCAAACTCATCACTCTAAAGCCCCGCCTCTCTCCTGTTTTGCCCGACAAACCACTCCAAACCCTCAACCTGTCACTACCTTTCCTTTCGCTAACTCATTCCCTCCCACTCAACCCTCTCCTACGTCCTCCGACCCTCCCCCACCCTCTTTATCCCTTCCCCCACGCTCTTTCTCCCATCCTCTTTTTCATGCACCCTTCTCGGCTTTCCTCTCTCCTTACATCGCCTGCGGGCGGTTGGGTATCGCGAATAGGATGATGTTGCATGTTCATTCTTGTGGAAGCTTCCGAATCCATCTGTGGTCCGTTTTTCAACATGGTGAAACCTTTAAGGTTTCTCCCTTCTGTATCGAGAGGAGGGCCTTTTGGTATTTTGCACCGTGACGAAGGAACTGTTGGTTTAGAACCGATATAGGCTCTTACCAATTTTGAGGGTGTTTAGAGGATGTCCGTCGCTCTGGAGCGTGCTTGAATGGTCCTGTAGAGTAGGGAATCCCGAGAAATTCATTCATTTTGACGCTGATGTCGTGTAGGTTGTACTTTTTCATTTATTTCGCTTCCTCCGGATGTTCCATTTTATGGGAATAAATTACTCGGCACTCAGAAGAAGATGAGCAAAGCATTAGCTAGTGATTTTTTTCTGGAAGCGATTCAATATCTTTCTATTTTTGCCCCTCAGAATAAATTATTGTTCGGAAACTAGTTGTTGGTAGTAATTTTTTGTAGGAAATTAGTATCTAATATCATGGATTTACCATTCTTCTGTATTATTTAGCTGTACTAGATATTTTGTGGGCTCTGCGATAGCGAAACAATTGGAGTGATTTTGCTCGTAAAAAGTTATTCATTCTGCAAAAGTTTATTCATTTCTTTATTTCTTCAAATTCTTTTTTTGAATTGGTGCTTCACAACTCCTNGAGTTGTAGGCTCGGATCATTGGCCGGGGGGCGGCGAGGCGCCTTATGACACCACCGACCCGACCCCATGTCCTCCTTCTCTTTTGTCCCACCGAAAGCATATCGTCGGAAGTTTGCGAGATCAACTTCCACGAAAGCCGTCAACCGCTTCTTTTCCGATGCCGTTATACCCCCTCGCTGCCATTCTACGCACCGCGTGCCGTTGCCACCACCTGCCGCCAGGACTCCAAGAACGGGTGTGGGGAGCCACTCACACTGTCCTCCAGACACGCGCCGTAGCAAAAAGTGGCGGGAGTTTCGAAAGATGTGGCGGGTTACGCTTCGATGGTAGAACTAATGAAAAAGGCGTTAATTCAATATGTGGAGGAAAAAAATTGGTGGAAAATATCTCTGGGGAGGTTAATGCGAAATTTTGCGGGTGTTCCCCTCTGGGCGTTGATAATGGAAGATTGATGGGAAATCGAAGAGGGGCAAGTGTGGGAACAAATCTTGGATTCCGTTGGATATTGTGTTTTGGTGAGGATGTGGATGAGGGAGGAAAGATGGTGATATTAGCAAGGTTCGATTAGTAAAGAGAAGGCTGACATTTTATGAAACCAATCAGAAAAGGCATTTCTTGTTGTATATACATAAATAGATAGAAGGTTTGTTCGCTATTATTTTCGAAATTGCGATTGTGATACAGCTTAAATATTATTCTCGTATCGATGAACAATATCATAAAATGATTGGTTTATTTACATTAATTATATTTATCATTGCATTTATAATTGTATTGATTACTTCATATTTATTATTATATTTACTATTACATATATTTATTATTTTATTTGTCAATTATTTGTTTATTTATTTAAGACATCAAACACTTCTGTAGAGAGATTAAATTTCCAACATGACAGCTATTTTTACCAATCAGATCCTAATTGTTTAGGTACAATAACAGGAATCATCATTCCACCAAAATTTTCAATTTAAAATATAATATTATAAATT